>OX155960.1:18757667-18835167 GCA_944548615.1 Micropterix aruncella | reverse complement strand
ACCGGACTTTTTTAAACTAAGCAAAGTGACGCAATTTCCAAAGCAGCAGCCCACTTGTCATGTCCTTCGAGTTTGCCTCGATTAAAATCACCACGGCACAACATCAGAAAACTAGGCAACCTACTAATGCTCGCCTATTTTTCTCGCAATTCCAAGGTACGGCTCATCAATCGACCACCACGAGACACGCTGTGTGTCTTACCCAAGGCCCACGACGCGCATACGTCGATCTCCAAGCAGCGACCCCACCGAGAGAGCGACGCAGCAACCAGACGATACGCCACGCGCTACGCCCCAGGAGAAGATCAACCCGTCAATCATGTTAACCCTGTTACGGACAGGCGATATCTTTCACGGCTGAATTCTTTTCCTACATTCACATTTCCTGACTTTCTTAACTCCAATCCGATATGAGTAAGCGTCATATACTGCAGTCAAAGAAACTCTTATGCACTTTTTGGGATCAAAAAAATACTTTGTCAAAAATCATCTTCTCTCGTATAGGTGTTATTTATTTTTTTTTATATTTTTTTAAAATATCTTGATTTGTATCAACCCTTGCAAACAGGGCAAATTTCTTCATTACCGTTACGTACTTATTCTTATTTTTCTTACTGTTACCAATATTTATTGTATTAGCGGCTACGCATCGTAGCAAGTAGGGGTTAGTGTACAACACTCGTAGCATTATATCTTTAACATTGATTGCTTATGTAGGTCACCGGGGACGGTGACTAGGTCTCTATCCGGCAATGTTAAGGCCTAGTTTTTATAGTATACAAACTTTAATCTAAATCATTTTAATAATTAATCAGTTAACTTGTACATCGCGCAATAGACGCGATACACCGAGCAGATACGTCTTACCGTATGTAGACGACAACTCGCGCACATCCCTAATCAATTTTAATCAGTAAGGTAGAATATTTTTACTTAGAAAAGAGATCTTTCTCCTTTTTTTTTTTGGCTGGCAACGACCGAGCAAGACGGTCGAGAAGACACCGGCCGCTCCGCCGTTGGCGGAGCGGGCCGACTACCGCCCATTTAATTATTCATTTGCACACCAGCCAACACAGTCTAGAACTTAAATTCTGTGAATATCTAAAATCTATAATTAAACTCAGTTCAGCGTACCGGGCAAGCCCTCATCGGATTCCGCACCTATCTACAGGCAAGTCTTCTATCTGTAACCATTAGCTTCTCCCCATAAAATCAGATTTCAAAAATAATAGTTTAAATTAATAAGATTGTTTTAAAAGCCAAGTCCCCTGTAAATTACCGTTGCCATATCTTCGTTGGTGAATAATTAGAGTCAAGTAAAATCAAAATTTAGTAATTTGAGTGCGTCAAAATAGAAGTAGGTAGTACGTCGGGTCAGTCATAATTCCCGGTGTCTGAGCATCGCCTTCCGTCTCCTCGCCTCAAGTAATTTTTCTACTATCATCTAAAGGTCGATTTCGAAAATATAATTTAAAATTTAAAATCGCATCCGGGGAGCAGGCGCTAAAAAATCTAGAAGCAACCTTCCAATAACTCCCGCGGGTAGAAGTGTCTTCCTTCTCTATTCCAGAACCCAAAGTACCTGTCCAAAATCCCACTTCGCCGAATTAAGCCCTGAAAATTGAAAGGCTGTAACGTTCAATTTTCCACGAATTTAATTTTAGAATTTTGTCAATTCCAATTACTCGGATTCGCCATATGCTATGGCCTAGCTTTCATTTATTATAATTAAAATAAAATATGTTACTCTGCCAAATAAACCTTTCATTTTGGTTAATTAATCATTATTTAGCGAATTAAAGAAATCGAGACGGTACCTAAAAATACCGCCGGGTCAGAGCGAGCTACAGTCTCGTAGGTACCCGACTAACACTGGACAGGGTAATGTTTCAGGGCAAGGAATAAATAAAGAATAATTTTATAAAAGGAAGTTTGAAATTATACATTTTAATTTTATCATTTAGCGGAGAAAAGAACCGCAGTACATTATTTAATTATAGCAGCATCTGCTGGTTTAGAGCGGACCTAGATTCAAATAGTATTTTCTCTTTTTTTAAATATAATGATCTAGCAATTATTTCCAATAAATTCATTAGACGATTTAGCCATTGATTTATGTAAGAGCGCGGACCGGGACCGGGGCCGAGCGCTCCAAGCGGGCGCGATCGACGCGCGCCGGCGCAGTACCTCGTCGGTACACCGATAGAGCGCGCGGTGAGTAAATCATAATATTCGATCTCGTCACCGCAGCGCACTAAGCTTGATATCGCTTCTTCTTCTTCTTTTAGTCCTCTCACAAGATATATCGAAATTCATTTTATAATAAAACATAACTAGGGTACTTGACCGTCCATTCAATTTGAATGCTCTCGACTTTAGGACGACGTCAATACAGGATTTTAACCACCCCTGAGCACGACTGAGCTACCGTGGTATCCTTGGCGTCGCTCCACTCCCACGCACAAAGGTAACTTCCCAGGCGGAGGGAGGCCCTTTGCATTTGTTTATGTGGTCTATCATCTATTTCTCGCATGTGTAGCTGGCGCCTCTACAAATAAATACACTTTTATCGTTACACATAGCAGCCATCAAAGACATCTTTATATTTTATTTTATTTAGACACATAACAAAACTGGCATAACAAACATATATATATACATATATATATATATATATATATATATATATATATATATATATATATATATATATATATATATATATATATATATATATATATATATATATATATATATATATATATATATATATATATATATATATATATATATATATATATATATATATATAAATTGTCATATATTAAATGAAAAAATAAAAAAACTATGTGTAAATTTTCTTATTTACTGCAAATAACGCCAGCCGGCATAATGAATACAATGCAGCCGGCGATGAAACGGTTCGCGCGTAGGTTCACGGCTTATGGAAAATGCGGCGTTGCCAAATCTATGTTCACGGCTTGAGATACAGGAGGCTATGACAAAACACGTAAATTAAGGAGTATATTCAAAGTATAAATAATATAATTATATATAATAATGTGGGCTGGAGAGAGAGATAGAGAGATACAGTGATATGGAGAGTGTAAGCGATAGCTCATTAACCCTGCAACCGCGGGCGATTTTCCGATCGTTTTTTAAATATAAAATTAAGGGTCAATTTTACTCAATATATAAAATAAGTGAATGTCTTGTAATTATGAAATAAACAAAAAAAGAACTGAAATTTAGCGTACATTATGCGGTAAATGCAAATATCGCGTTCAAGGAAGAAGCAGAGAGGAAAACTTATTTGTAGACCATCAGTCTCGTCACAAGAACATATTCCACGTTTCGACATACCACATTGAGAATCTACGGTAACGAATAAACTGAACAAAAGACATAATCTGAACGACTGTTTCTGCACAAATAATGTAAATTAGGCGGTGCCTGGTTTATTTTCTACGGTACAGGTCGTAACTTGTCCGTTCCCGACGGCTCTGCGACTCGAGAACTTGGAAAATGAGACTCTCGATGTTACAGAGCAAGAGAAAAAGATTCCACGTGGACATAGTGGAGTAAATAAGCTCAGAAATTATATGCATCGCGACAATAGCGTACTCAGCAGAATCGTATTGAAAGAGTTGAACGCTCAGTGACCGTCTTCCGCGGTTGGAGGGTTAAGACGATAGAGTTTCGAATCAGTAAGTCCTGGAATATTATTCGATAATAAATAAATAAAGTTCAGTTGTTTGCCAGTTAGTAAGTCCCAGAGTTTCTACAATAATTATTGCGATATGCCCCACGGCTCCAATTTAAGCCCACTGTTATTGTCTAGCATCAAGAATAAACTTAACCGGGAATGCTTTAGTTAGAATAACTCGCAACGCAAATAACCTCTCTGGGTATTAACCTCATGCGGAATGTTTCTGACACCTGTCTGCTGCCTGATTTAATGTATCCCACTACTTATCTACATATATACTATGGGACTAGTAGAGCAATGGGATTTTTTTTTGCAATGTTACAATAATAAGATATTCATACACACAAAACCATACAATTTTCTGACGATACAACCTGTATACTAGAAAGTGGCACAATAGCAAACATGAAGAACGAATAAACGCTATCTTTCATGAGTAAGAATATTGGTTAAAAGCAAACAAAATGTATTCAAATATTATTAAACGACCTTAATTACTTTTCAAATAAAAAAACAAATTATTTAGAACCTTATCTCCTCATAGAAAAGGCAGAGTCTAGGAGATTCCTATGTATGTATATAGATGAGAATAGGTATGTCTTGGAAATTACAAAAGGACCATTTTAAAACCATCGTCCGCCTGCTATGTTATATCTGAAATAAAGAATATAATGTAAGAAAAATAAGGTATTGGCGCAATATTACGCATTAGTAAAATCTCATTTAAATACAGCATATTGCTGTAAATATAAACGATATTTATATACTACACAAAAAGACGGTGAGACAAATGAGAGGTATAAGACAGAAAGAAACATGCAAACCACTACGAATCATAGAAACACCAAACCACTCTATTCAAAACACTACGTATCCTGACAGTTTTTGACATAGAATATTTATGTAATTGTCAAAAAAGCAACAATAGTTATGTAACGCACGCTAACATGCTTCCACATGATACGGGGAATAAATTCCTATTCTTTCATATGTCGCACCCATTAATCTCAGAATTCTAGCGCACTACTCATTATATAAGCCTCATTTTTTTAATTGCCAGAGAACATTAAAACTATTCAAAATCATGACAAGTTCAGGAAAGAAACTAAGAAATATTTGCTTGAGAAATGATTATACGACCCTAATGTATTTTAATATATTAAATCGATTATACTTTCTGTAATCGATTTAAATTCTTTCGATTATAGTGTCATTTATGATTTGTAAATTTATTAATAGTTACATACAATCTATTTCCAGGTGTTTTTTACATTACTTTGACTTTGCTTACTAATTCTTTAGGGGTCGTCCATTAATCGCGTGATGTTTTAGCAACTTTTTAACCCCCCCCCCCCCCCCCCCCACCCCCCACCCAAGATCAGGTGTATTTTTTTTGGTACAAAGTATCTCACAAATTTTCAGAATATCTCCCAATTTTCAAAATTTCTATCACACTTCTTTAAATACAGGTATAATCTAATTTATTTCTGGATAATTAAGATTCTAGAAATTATAATTGAACACACTATAAAGAGTGTGCTTAATTATAATTTTTAATTTAATTCTGAAAATTAAGTACCATGAATCGTTGTCGAATCGTTGCCTGGCAACGACGAGTGAAGGTCACGCGCCGTTTTTCGTTTATAAATCGCGCCTTCGACGATCCTCTACACGCCCCTCCCCCTCCCTCCCCCCTTGTGATATTTCGTGATTTTTTTCAACCCACTCCAATTCGAGCCTCACATGATTAATGGACGATCCCTTATCCCTAATTTCTTAATCTCGTATCACTTTTCTAATTTATTATATTTTTCCGATATTATTTCGTGATTGCTGAATCTAATTATTTATCTAACTATCTGTTTTGGATAATCATATTCAGAACTATATTTTATCTTGAGCAATATATGCATTCCTACTTTCATTCCTACTTTCACAAATCAAATTTAATGCTTTATTTTAAAAATCGTAATTAGAGATATTAAATAACAAAAAATAACCTAACTGCATCATACGAGATGTCCGCAGTACGTTCATGTAGGCTTATTCGAATACTGCCTAATCCTACTAATATTATAAACGCGAAAGTTTGTATGTATGTATGGATGTTTGTTCCTCTTTCACGCAAAAACTACTGGATGAATTTTAATGAAACTTTACAATAATATAGCTTACACATCAGAATAACACATAGGCTATAATTTATAAAGATATAGTGTGAATTATCTAAAATATAACGATAACTGTCAAGTAAGTAGGAAAAAAATCTAAGAAATTGACATTCGAAATTTAAATTCTATCCTACTATCCTACTAATATTATAAACGCAAAAGTTTGTATGTATGTATGGATGTTTGTTACTCTTTCACGCAAAAACTACTGAATGGATTTTGATGAAACTTTACAATAATATAGGTTATCAGAATAACACATAGGCTATAATTTATAAAGATATATGGTTTTCTATAATCATTATCACAATTCTCCATCACAACCGGGTGAAACCGCTGGCCGCAGCTAGTGATAAAATAAAACCAATAATTGAAATATTATGTGAAATCAATTAAAAGTTATCAAGACTACAATAATATTAATGAAATTAATTAATTAATTACCCACTTAACTTGTTTTTATATTTTTTTGTGATACAAACTAATATTATTTTTTGATCCTTTTTTTAGGTTGTTATTAATTGGATCTATTTTTTAAATATTTTTGCTGGTAATTCTAATAGTTATATTTTGATAATTTTATTTCTGTTGTTCATTACTGTTAGTTTTTTTTTAAACAAATGCGGTTTCTAGACTGGAGCTCACTTTGTATGCCTTCTAAATTTTCTGAATTACTTTGCCGCTCTACAAATCGACGAGGAGTAAAAGCATTGCGATCGCGTTTAAAAAATCGAGATATATACATTTTGACACCCCCCGAGTCGATTCAGACAATTACCAGACTGAAGTCCCTCTGTGTGTTTATCTATCGATCGCTGTGTGTGTATTTCTGCATGATAGCACCCAAGCGCGTCATCCGATTGAGCTAAAATTTGGTATGCAGGCATCATTCGGACATGGCAATAGTTGAAAGGATTGAATGAAATCCACCAGAGATTTGCTAGTTATACTTTAATCTCAAAATATTTGACTTAGAGACTCAAAATTCGGTACACTGATGCCTTTTTGGACCGAAATCACATTTAAAATTTGCAATATCTGGTATACAAGCGACACACATAATATTTAAAGTCTACCCTATTAAATAAAATACTACGAATATTTTTGGAAAAAATACCGTATTTTGGAAAAAAATCCACGGAAAATACTACAAATTTACTACGAATTGGTGGGCGTGAAGTGTGCGCTGGCGCGAGGGTGGAGGGGGGCTTGTCTACATGCCGGTATAGTCTTGGGGTGACACAATCGTTTTATTATTACTGAAGTTTTTTGGTAATTCCTATTTTTTATATTTTTTTAATTATGTATTAATAGGTACTTTTATATTTGTAAGTGTATTTTTTGCGATTTTATTTGTAATTTTTCATATTAATTGGAAATAAATTTCTAAACCCAGATAGGGTTATTGGAAATAAATAACTGGAACATTTGAAATGCTAGCAAGCAATTCTTCCTCGCATTATTAGCTGATAACTGAGAGAGAAAAATGTAAATATCTGTTAAGCCATTACTTAAACTCTTCATTCTTGTAAATGGTCTTACATTTTAATGTTGCGGGTTCGATTCCTGGATCGCCATTTTTCTTTAGGATAAAATTAACGGAATTGCATTTCAATTCTCTATCAAATACAATAAAGACACGCCCATTTACAACGACCGATCGTTATGAAGATAAAAAAAAAGTTATGGAGAAAACCCTCAATTTAAAAATATTAACGAGCAGATAAATTTTGCTTATTGTTTACCAATCGCCGCAGTGATCGTTTGACAGTGTTTGGGTGCATAGATAATTTATTTATTTTATTTATTTATTTACATATACATATACAATCAAATTCATGAGCACAACAGAAAATGAAATGACAATTTAGACAATGCCGTCGTATGCTTTTAAAGTTATATACACATCTGTCTGAGCCCAGGTTACATAACGCATACATTAAACGCAAATGATAATCTTTCTGTCATGCTAAGCAAAGAGCAGCCGAGCCCGCCTTGCTAGGCACCCCTGTGTTAGGGCGAGCTCACTTCGGAAGTCACACTAGAGTGCCACGGTTGTGTCAAGGAAATTATATTATGATCATAATTTTGAAGTGCTTTTTTATTTTAATTCGTATTACCGTAATTAACTTTCACTATGTCTTCAAAACGGTAAGTGTTTACAAATAAGCTTGTGATTAAAATTTATTTAATGCACGTTTTTTTATAAATGTATGACCTAGATAGATAAAGATTATATAGATAGATATAGATATATAGATAATAAAGCCTTTTTCATAGTAATAACTGTGTTTCTTTAATTTAAAATAGGATACAATCGATAAAGTAGTAGTTATATGAGCGTTAACCTACCTGCCTATTACTACTGATCGTTTAAACGATCCGCATTTTCCGAACTTTCCTAAAAACTCGTTTTTTTTTGTACTTTTCCATGTTTACTATATGCATCAAGGTAATAATACTAAAAACCTACTGTGATACGAGATAAAAACACTTTCAGTTACAACTGGGTTAAACACATATTACACGCACGCATACATATAAAAATGTCGCATACATACATACACGCACGCATACATACAGTAGGATTGCTTGTAGGAGAGTGTCGAATGGCAATAAACCCGCCCTTTATGAAATTTCATAACAAATAGTAGAAACAAACAAACAAAACAAACTTTTTTCATCGGCCACTATCGCTGTCTTATCGGCCGCTACATCGTTACAGGTTTTATGAAAAGCGACCTTAAGGTCACGGTGAACGTTTATATTGTTAATAAAATTGCGCGTAAATCTGAGAACACCGTTTAATATATTGAATAATGGCTAGAGCAGGCGTGGCTTTTCTTTGTTTATCAGTGAGTCCTTTCCCTAGGGGTGTGCCATAGATTTATGGGTTTATATCGAGGCATTTGTCCCTTGCCCTGCCAATCGCAAGCGAAGCGTCCTTCTTTTATTAGTCGCATGTAGACATCGCTGAAAGAAAACGGTGATAGGACCACGTGTACTGAAAATCGGTGGATTTTTTTGTCAATTAATCCAGGGGCTTTTTTACAAGCTTTTATTTGCCTTACAATGCTTGTTAGTTAATTTGTTTAGCTGAAATTTTGTAAGCTGAATTACAACCACTTACTTTTATTGCCTCTTTTCCTATAAAGTTGAAATTTTACATGCTGGTTCAGTTCCCAAGACAATAAAGAGCACGACCTGATTCTACACCCATGATCGGCTCCCGACGAGGAAACTTTTCCACAGTCAACAGCACAGATACACAATTTTTTATACGCTTTTAATTACGACAGCCCGTTCTAAATTTCACCATGACATGGCTGCTGCACCCAGGATTGCCTCCCGACGAGGCGACTCCTCAACGGTTAACAGCACAGAAACGAAATTTTGTATACACAATCAATTATGATATATACTGTGATAGTTTCACAGCGATATGTTTCAAAGTTCTAAGTTTCACTGCTGCACCCAGGGTTGGCTTATAAAGAGGGGACTCCCTAACATCCAACAGCACAAACATGAAATTCTGTACAGCGTTCAATTATGATTGCTTGTTCTAAGTTTCACTACCACGTGGCTGTTGCTCCCGAATTAACTTGGAACAGAGCATTTTAATAAAAGCGTGTTTTAAAAAAATGTGTTTTTATTATTAACTTACCTATTCTACTTGCGTCACCGCCGCCGGGTCATTGGCAACAAGCATTTCCCTTTCATTTCCGTCGGTCTGAAATTGTATCAATATGCTCTACACACTACTTCTCTGATACTAGGCAGATAACGGTTCCTGTGCAGCTTGGGCCATATGGCCTGCTCGTTATTCTGGGTCGGGTCAACTAACGGTTCGACTCCTTTCCGGCAGCCTCTTCGAAAAGGGACGAACCTGGAAAGGACGCTAGTTGGGCAAATATTGGACGCTATTTGGCAGGGCTGCCACGGCAGGTGGATCAGATACCCTGGGGGATGGACATTGAACGCTGCTAGGCGGATTGCGCTTCGTGCTGCGTCAGCCAATCGACTATGCACTCCTGCTAATAACCGGCGGTCAGGAAATGGTCTTACAAGTTTCCTAAGAAGCGGGGGTGGTCGTTGACCTCTCAGCTACTCTTGAAACGACCCGTTGGCCACCCGATCCCTTGTAAAATATAAGCAAAGGGCGCCACGATCCGCGATAAATTAGAACTGAATCACCGCTAACATGTAGAGGCCGTTCAAGCGGTTCATCATGTTGGCGAAGTTAGACGCTAGACTGTGTCAGTCCAGACTGAGATATCCTGCCGAAAAGGGTAGCCAGAGGGCGAGGTGGCCCGCTGGGTTACTTTCCTAGTGCTTCGCCTTAAGGCGTTGGACTCTGACGGGTTCGTGGCTTTGCTGGGCGTTAGATATGTTTCGTTTCAAAGTCTTCTACGCTCACCTCACGGGAGACAAAACGATCAATATCGTTAAAACTTCCTGAGGTGACGGGTTCGCCTGTTATAGTCGACACCTCCAAATAAGTCGTCATAAGTCTTCCTAAGGTGACGGGTTCGCCCGTAGTAGTTGATAACGCCAAGTGCTCTAATACTAAGTGGCAGCCGGAGGTTGTACGATAAACAAAGAGATTGCGAAAAATAATTAGGTAACAAAAACAGTAGAAATCAGAATAACGCATGAGGATGTGATATGAGTGAGAGTTTTTTTACTTCCAAAGGGTTTTTACTCTTTACCATAAAATCTCAATTTTCTCTACAACGTTATTGGGAAAGGGCAAGGAATTGTTTGATCGAGTCTATCTATACCTTTTTTAATATCCTGCATATCTATACGATAGCATGTTATGGATCTAATAAACTTCCTCTTCGAAGCGTAAATATCGCCATATATTATTTCATATTTGATTTACAGCTTCGTCTGATAAAACTTTAGAGCAACGATATATGAACGTGTGGCTCGAGCGGCTTAGAGGCTCATTCACACGACAACGTTTTTAGCAGATCTTCAACGGAAAAGAAAATTCATCCCAAAATAATATCATGCTTGAAATCGAAGGCTATCGCGGTCGTTTGACATTATAAATAGGATAAAAATGAATTTACCCAGTGAAGTTTGAAGAGATGCCTGGTGTATCCTTAAATCTTAATCCTCCCTAATACCAGATAAATGTATTCCAATTTTTTATATTCCCTTCGTGTCATTAATATCTAGCGGTATCTTTTTAAATATAAATAATAATAAAAATAATAAAAAACTCTTTATTTCAAAATAAAAAAGGCGAGCTTATTGCCTTGCGGCAATGTCTATCAGCTAACCTATGGCTTATGTTTATAACATAATTTGTTACGTTGGCTACACAAAAGAATAATAAAAATTAAAGTGAATAAAAAAAGAAACAGACAGAAAACGAAGAAGAAAAGATAATAAAAAAAAGGAAAACAAGTTACTAAAATTAAATAAAGAGTCAGAGAAAAGGAAGGAGAGGAAGGAAGGAAAAAAAAGCGAAAAGGAGGGGGGAAGAGGAGGGTTGGTTAGTTTATGGTTTTAGGATTATATGCTCCTTGAGCCTGGCCTTGAACGATTAAAACAAATTTGTGAAGAAAGTTCGTGAGAATAGCATGTCAGTGCATCCAGAAGCCGATGCATCCTGAACGTGTGACTGTTTGGGGTAGATTTTGGATTGGTGGCATTATTGGCCGATTTTCATCGAAAATGATAGAGAAAATGGCGTCACTGTTAATGGAGAGCGCTATCGAGGCATTTTTATTCATTTTTTATGGCCAGAAATTGAAGATTTGGACTTGGGAGATCTTTGGTTTTATAAGGATGGCCCTTTTGCGCACTTAGTTCGGTAATCGTATAATCAGCCATTTTGGTGATGTCAATTGGCCTCCACGAGCACGAAACCATGCAAATTGTGCTGCGAAATTAGGTCGACATTATGGGCTACTGCCAAGCCAGCTGAGGCAGTCATTTGAATGAAGTTATTTTCCATAATTAATCGAAAGGTTCATTCTTTTCAATAAAGTAACAAATATTACAAAATATGGCACGGTGTTTTTTTTACAACATTTTTAAAAAGATACCGCTAGATGGACCACCTAATGTTGCCGCCAGAACAATTATGTGCGGTCGATCCAGTCAAAAAATTGCGCGCCTGTCGTTCGTAACGCACCGCCGTGATTTCGTGCTCTATCCGTGATGGACAAAATATATTTAAAAAATCGAGGTTTTGTGTGCCTTGCATATCGGGACTTCTTTCATCGGCATTACACCAGCGTCTGGGTAACCCACCAGCGGAGCAGTAAGAGAAGACCAGAAGGAAGCGACTATTTAAGTTACTCCTTTTCCTTATCCCTGGCTCTTATCTACATTTTGGCACCCAAAGTTTGAAAAGGGTATCATCTGAACGGGCAATTAAATACCATAGTAAAACTTTACTTACTGTTTGGAGTCGGCGTGAGCTCAAGCATGGTGGTGTGAACCTTCAATTCTGTTTTCTTGAACAGTGTGAACTTTCGTTGCAGCCCTGACACCGCCGACGTCACCGCCTGTAACAATCGTAAAATAAAACAAATATACATCTATTGTATTCTGGAAAAAATGGTTGTGTCACCCCAAGACTTTCCCGGCAAGTAGCCAGGGACTTAATTCATCTGTAAGTTCATTTCATAAATAAAGTCGATGCGCAGTTGGCGAAAATTCCTGTTAATACGCGACACAACGCAATGAAAAAAATCGGTTGTGTCATCCCAAGACTTTCCCGGCAAGTAACCAGAAACTTACTTCATCTGAATGTTTATTTCCCAAATAATGTCGATGAGCAGTTAGCGAAAGTTTCTGTTAATATGCAACGCAAAGCAATAGAAATTTGATTTTCAAACGCGCGTCAACTCATTCAATTTACAAAATCAAATAGCAAACGCGGGTCTCCGTGAGCCTTTAAATTCGAATTTCGATTCGATCCACGCATGCAAGCGTTGCCGATTTTAGGGGCCTTAATAAATTATTAATGTATGCAGACTGGTGGTGAACCGTTTCGTGCAGCTTGTGCCACAAAATCCATTTTGTTCTCGGATCGGCTCAACTCACGACTCAGCTCCTATTCAAAAGCCTCCTCGAGTGGAAGGCTACCCCGGGTAAGACTCCCGTGTATCAAGCCTCAGAGATGGTGGACCGATTTCCCCCGGCGGGAGTCCATTTCGCCGCCAATGGACGGTTTGCGCACCGGTCGGCGAAGCCAATCGGCTGTGCATTCTGACTAATTTCTGAAGGAGGCTGGAGACTATGGAAATATACTGTTTTCTAAGCAGCGGGGGTGGATGTTGACCTGTTGTCATGCCACTCTTGAAATGACCTTGGACCACTAGATCCCGTGTGGCACTACGGGCAAAAAACGCACAGGTCCGTGATAAATTCAAGCGGAATTACCGCTGTAATAGAACAGGTAGAGGTTGCGTAAGCGAATTAGTACCTGTAACCAGTCGGGAGGATAGAGGTATCCTGAAGGTTAATTCCAGACGGAGATGTCCTGCAAAAACTGGTAGTTAGGGGGTGAGGCTGACCGCTGTTTACCTTTCCCGGTGCCTCGCCGTAAGGCGTCGGTCTCTTGCGGGTTGCTGGTGAACTAGACAGTAGATTGTTTTGTCACCAAGTCTTCTATTCTCATCCCACGGCGGATAGAACGATCTATAACGTTATACCAGCCTGGGGTGACGGGTTCGCCCGTTATAGTCGACACCGCCCTACTGTATGCAGACTTCAAATATTACTACTTAAAATATTTACGACTATAAATATGACGATTATTTATATCTAATATATTTACGACTTAAATATTATGAGTTTATTATCAACGTAATGTTCACAATGTGATTTAGGTCTAACGAGGCACCGGTGTATCGAATTTATAGTTTCTAAGTCCAATATTTCGAGATGGAAGTATGATTAGCGCGCCCTCTGGTGGACCTATTACAACCACAATCTTTCCAACTCTTACCGTGACCAAATGATGCCTGCATCCAAAGTTCAGCTCAATCAGACGAAGCATTTGGGCGCTACCGTGGAGGAATACAGACAGACAGACACACAGAAGTCCGTTCACAATACTGAAACTCGAACGCGCGTCATCTCATTCAATTCAAAAATCAAATTGTAAAAGCGGGTCGTCATGAGCCTTCGAATTGGAATTTCGAACGAGCCACATATCGCAAGCGTCGCCGATTTCAAGGGCCTTACTATTTAATTAATATATGGCAAACTTCAAATATAATTTGTGAAATGAAGGGGGGGGGGGGAAGTATATCTTTCTAGAAAAAGTACCTCAAATGCGTGTTCACAATACTTTCATTATAGCTGATGATGTGGCTGAAGAGGGAGGTGAGTAAAGTAGAAGAAACCGAGTACTTGCGGTTTACATTGAAGTCATCGAGGGGTCTGGGAGAAAATGTTGGTGTTCAAATCTGTATTTTTTTATATTTATTTTATTGTTATTCAGGATACATACAGGGTGTGATTACTGCACAGGATGTTTTAGTAGGTGAATCAGTACAACGAAACATACAACTTAATTTTTTTTTAAAAATGGAAAAAAAATGTAAAACGGTCATTCCGCCATTTCGTGCAAATCGCCTGTAAACTCTAATATCAGACTGCATACCGCACTTAGAAAAAAAGTTTTAATGTTGGTTTTGGTTATGGATTTTTTTAATAAATATATTTTGTAAAGAAACAATAAATTACTGATGTTATTTCTATATCACATGTCATTACCATCCTCAGCTAATATTACCTTCCAGGCTAGTGTCATTACCATCCCTTGACGTATCATTGCCTTCTTGGCAAATTTCATTACCATCCCGATCGTCATAACCCTCCGCCCATTTATTAGTAAAGTACACTATGTACCAAAGTGCCTCCCAGATAAATGTCTTTACTAGGGGGTCTTAATTATATTAAATTGCTCCGCGGAATCGCCTGTTTTGCACAAAAGGACGGAATGACCCAAAAATTTTTTTTAAATTTTTTTTTATTTGAAAGTTTGTAGAAGTTGACTGTTTAAGTTAGATGAGCGTTTGAGCGAGCAGTGATTCC
This sequence comes from Micropterix aruncella, assembly GCA_944548615.1. Lineage (NCBI taxonomy): Eukaryota > Metazoa > Arthropoda > Insecta > Lepidoptera > Micropterigidae > Micropterix > Micropterix aruncella. The sequence goes on along the minus strand of OX155960.1, from coordinate 18,820,218 downwards.
CAACGTGGTCCATATGGACCCCCAGGGGTCAATTTCGATTCGCAGGGGGTCCATGTCAGCGAGAAACAAAAATCGGGTGCACGAGATGTAAATGGGGATCCACGTTAGTAGACTCCATCTAGGCAGGTCACCATAAGCATTCAGGCGATCCGTCAATGTCGTATCACTTCTTAAACAGACTCTGTATACAGCATAGTATTTTAAAATTATAATAATAGCAATAAACAAACGCGCGCGTCACAAGTATCACAGAATGAAATCAACACTCAACTCAAATTGCATCACTAGTCGATTGAAGAGGCCAGCGCACATGACTAATGAGGGAAGGTCCGAATGAGGTATGTGAAAAAATTGCGCTTCAATAAGTAGGTATCCGTGCGAGCGGGTAGGATAAACGCGCCACATTAATGAGCAAGCGAGATAGTGCTACATGTGCACTTATGTGCGGCTTTCCCAAATGATTCGTACTTTAAGGTCGTGGACGCTTAGGAATATTTTGTGGATTGTACATATTTATTTTTTTTTACAACTGTCCACATTTTCAAAAACCCTATGTAGGCGATCAGTACTGTTCCAGCTGCCAAGAAACTTTTAATGTTAGTAAGTTCAGGAAAATTCAGGCAGGGGTCTACGGAAAACAGCAAGGGGTCTACGAGTCAAGAAAGTTTGGGCACCTCTGCTCTAAGGGAAGCCCTCGGGCGCTGCTGGTTGGTTTGCGCATCGTGCGGCGTTAACCAATCTAGTTTTAAAATATCCAGTCGTGATATCTCGCATGGAATGTACATGAAGACATGGTGAACAAAGATAGTCCACTGCCTAGCTCCCCCGACGAGCCGTGAAAGAGTGTGCGGTAATTCAATTTGAATATATTGCAAAGCGTGGCGCCCTTTGCCAGTGTACCTTTATTATAGAACTACATTTTCTCGTATTGATCTACCGACTACAAGAAGTCACTAATAAAAATAATCGGTGTATAGCGTATTAGATTGCATAATGCAGTACTATGATTTGGCATCTAGGATTTAACTACGAAACGTAACGTGTAGATGGCACTCATAGTTCCGTTCATTAATCTTTTCTTATATTCAATATGGCGGTGTTCGTGATATAGCAGTATGGCGGCGCACTATAGATGGCGCTCTAAACACGCCTATACGACCTCCTATCTCGGAATAAATTAATAATATAATAACGAAACGAAAATTTTAAATCATAGCTCTTATTATTTTAATATTAAGATGCCATTTTTTAGTTTGGTATACAGGTATCAATACGTAATATAATAATTACGTACTTTAAGTTTCAGATAGACTAATAGATGGCATTCTAGTATCTCTTTGAATTATTAGTGTGATGTAAGCAGCCTGCAGATACAGGCTAATATTATGGAACACGATATATGTCATTTTTGTTCATGAATGTATATGTGAATTCTATAAGAAAAAGCAAACATGTTTAACGCGATCGCATATACACACGCACGATACAAGGAATAAGTCACTTTATAGCCATTCATCGCAGGCTGCCACTTTAGAGTTTCAACGCACAACTATGTATAGAAGCGTACATTTTTATAACAAGCTGCAACAAAACTTGAAGGATATTAATAATTATGTTGAGTTTAGAAAACGAACGAAACAATATTTGTTATCTAATTTTTTTTATTTTTTATTTTATAAAATTATCCAAAACAATACAATTGATTTTTGCGAAGCAGATAAGATTGCATTTGTGTGGATTTTATCCCCCCACTAGATTGTATATCTGTTCTGGGGTGATAGTATTTAAGACTTCACTTTAATCATGGTGACTTCACTTTCTTTCTTTTTTTTTTTTTTTTTTTCTCATTCATTTCGATTGCTCATTCATTCTTATAAATTTTAAGGTTATTATAAATATATAAATGTGTATATAAATAAAGAACTGTTTGTATAATTTGAGTAAGTTTTAACATATTTATATTTTTTTATTTTATTTGTTACATTTGGATTGTTTATTTCATGTCTGTATTTTCTACACTCTAAACTGGTTTTTCAAAAAATATATGATTTGATTTGATTTGAGACATGGTCATTCGGGATCGTGCGGCCCACGGCTCGTTTCAAGAGTAGCGGACAACGTAATGTCAGCTTAAACGTTTCTTAAGGTCATTTCCAGAAGCTTATTCGCCGAAGTGCACAATCGATTGGCTTGCGCATCGTCAAAGCACGATGCGTAAACTGCCGAGCAGCACCCGAAGGTTATCCCCAGAGGAACCGATCCCACCTGTCCACAAGACCTCGCAACGGTCCTTTCAAGGTTTGACCCTCTTCGAAGAGGCTACCGGATGCGAGTTAATACGTGAGCTGTGTCGACCCAAGGTAACGAGCAAATAGGGTTGTCAACTACAACGGGCGAACCCGTCACCTCAGGAAGTTTTAACGATTGGTCGTTATCTTGATTGATCTCCCGTGAAGTGAGCGCAGAAGACTTGGACAAAACAGTCCACCGTCAAGTTCCGCCACATGCCCTTAAGAGGCCAACGCCTTATCGGCGAGAAAACCAGGTATGTTATTATACCCAGCGGGCTAACACTCACGCCCTTACTTCCAATTGCGACCAGATTACTCCGGTCTCTCGACTGGTTACGAGTTCTAAGACGCTCTCGCGGTCTTAAGAAGCGGTGAAACCATGTAAACCGAATCTATCGCGGACCACGGCGTCCTTTGCCCGGCTGTTCACCCAGGATCGGGTAGCCGATGGTCGTTTCAAAAGCAGTCACCGTAAGGTCCGCAACCACACCCGCTCTATAGGAAACAGTACTGCTTACAGGCTCCCCTGACTGTTAGTCAGAGTGCACAATCGATTGGGTTACGCCGCACGGTGCGCAGACCGTTCAGGAGCGCCAGAAGGTTGACTCCTAGGAGAAACTAGCCCTAAGGCCAGAGTCCTGCCCGGGCTCGCACTTCATGCGTGGAGGTCGCCGGATGAGTGTTGACCCGTGAGTGTGACCAACCCTGAACAAAATGCTAGGAACTAGCCCGTTCTAGGGTGGACAGGAGTTTAATATTACAATCAATTATGTACAAGTTTTAGTAAAAAGCTAATAACACTAAATTGCCCTAAAATGTGGTCTTCAAAAAAAAAAATAATAAAATAAGTATGAAGAATGTTTTTTTATAAAGAGCGGATTGATTATAAAATCCCAATAAATTTAACCAATGATAACAATAATAACTTTTAATTATTAGTGTCATCTATCGCGCTTTCTATATACGCTGATTATATCAAAAAATAATACGGCAAGACAGAATGCCATCTATTAATCTATCTGATCATTAAAGTGCCTATTTATTACGTATTGAAACCGTATACCAAAATAAAAATTATTTACTTCTTTATGTAAATAATATTAAAATAATAAGAGCTAAAATATAGGTTAAAATTCGTTTATTTTAATATTATTATTATATAACTCCAGATATAACTCTTTACTCTCTATCTCGGAAGATGGTCCTTATCGTAGAATTAACTGTTCCATGGGAATCAAATATCCCAAAAGACCACGAGTACAAATTAAATAAATACCATGACCTCGCAAATACCCGGAACGGCTTCACTGTTCACCTTCACGCGGTGGAAGTAGGCGCTCGTTGCCTGCCAGCTAAATCTTTGTTTCACCTTTTTAAAGATCTTGGTCTCTCCAGGAAAATAATCAACTCCTTTCTAGAAAAAATATCTGAAACCGCGATTTCTGCATCTCAAATTCTATCGCTTCGAAGGGGGAGTGAATGGGTGGTAAGGTGAACGCTCACATGTGGCAAGACAGCTGTCCTAAACCTACCACAGCCGGTTCGTAAGTCCAGAATCCACTGCTAACCCCCCAGAAGTGTATTTTTTTTTAAATAAAATAGTATCATGATGGGCCCGACTCTGGTCGGTGAATTCCATGGCAGCTCCGTTTGTATTTTATTTATTTATACCGCATAGGCGTGTTTAGAGCGCTATTTACATAGCACGAAATTTGCCATGTTGAACATAACAATAGAAGAATAATCAATTTTAAAACTATGAGTGACTCTGAAGAAATGTATTGTCAAGTGGCTCATGTCGAAAAGTAAAAGCCACTGCGAAGAAATGGTGACTCACATCCTGACTTAGGCCATATTTCACTATAGCTGTTACATGATACTTGGCCACAAATACAATCAGTTGATTATGATTAAAATAAATTTATAATATTAAATTAAATAATTATATTTATAATGTTATATGTACATAATAAGGAACCTATTCAGACTACTTAATTTATTTCTCAATTTATTTGTTTATTTATCTGTAGATTTATTTATTTAACTATTTATATATTTAAAAATGTTCTTATGTATACATTTAATATTAGTTTTTTATTTATGTATTTACCTTATTTTTTTTAAGAATGAATGAACGATCGGAATGGATGAATAAAAAAAATAAATAAAAGTGAAGTCACTATGTCCTAAATACTATCACCCCAGAAAAGTGGGGTGATATAATCCACACAAATGTCATCTTACCGGTTTGAAAAAAAAAAAATTATTTGTTCTTTTGTTTTTTTTGCGAAAATCTTATTTTTTTGTATTGGATAACTTTTTGTATTGCGTTTTGTAGTAAAATCCTGGTTGCCAAATTGTAATACGGCGACCAATCAATAATGCCATATAATCAATGATATTATTATATACATACCTACTCTTTAGTCAGATCTTATTCGGAATTCGGATCATTAGTATGGACTCAACATTTTAGTAGGTACAAACTCGGATAGGATTGAATCAACAGTGCGCCCCCTCACCGTAGCGCCTTTTGTGATGGGTGATTAATAATTGTATGATTTTTGGGATAAAACGAATTCGCTAGACGGTCACGTGCTAATCGAGGGTCATTGTTCACAGGATTACTAATTAATTAGCCAAATTTTCTAACAAGCAATGAACCCTTTCCCCCTATTTTTCCGCTGAACCCTTTTACATATTTTATAAAAAAGTACAAAAGAAATCAGAGCTTAGTAAAGCTTATAAGAGTATAATTTAAACGTCACAGTTGTTCCGAATCGGTTTTTCGGGGATATAATATTTTAGGTGTATCAATGTTCAACCGAACTTGTGAATATCAAATCGTAAGCCTAATAATGTCAAGAATCGATTGTAATATTATTTATGATTGTTTTATCGATTTGCAAATTATAGACATTTAGTAATAGACACCCAATTATATTTTGATTAGAATAAAAGTTATACAGGGTGCGGCAGTGAGGACGGACGGTTTTAAAAAAATCATAAAATAGTTAGTTTTTACTCAAAAACATATTTATTGATGGAATCAGGTTCGCAAGGAAATAGCATTTGAGACAGTCAAGTGTGGAAAATCACATCAGGCATGTGGTGGCCGAAATCGTTGATGCAGTGCTGGAGGCGTTCCAACATCGCTCTTTCAACTTGGGCGACTTCCACGCGAATTGCGTGGAATGATTTTTTCTAATGGGGACACCTCAAGGCTAAAGTATACGATAACAAGCCCCGAACTCTGGACGAATTGAAGGACGCAATTCGCGTGGAAGTCGCCCAAGTTGAAAGAGCGATGTTGGAACGCCTCCAGCACTGCATCAACGATTTCGGCCACCACATGCCTGATGTGATTTTCCACACTTGACTGTCTCAAATGCTATTTCATTGCGAACCTGATTCCATCAATAAATATGTTTTTGAGTAAAAATTAACTATTTTATGATTTTTTTAAAACCGTCCGTCCTCACTGCCGCAGCCTGTACAATCAATACCCAAACAAATACATTAATTATTACCAATATTTACACATAATTTCTTATACGGACATAATATTCTATGTGTACTCAGCATGCTAATAAAATTATTTTCTATGTGCCGGTTCAACTGACAATTCACTAAAATATATTATTATTATTTTGAAAAAATATTGAAAAAGTAATATTATTAAAATTATTGAGATCAATTAATATTACATTAAAAAGAATATGTTCATAGTGATCAATATTATAATACCAATTCAGTTGGCCATTGAAAAAGAAATCCCTAAAAATTATCATATTTAAAAAAAATATACAATAAATCAGAATAAAAATAATAAAACTGATATTTTAAAAATATTTTTCAAGTAAGCCAGTTGGTAGGAACCACTACTCATAGTAAAATCAAATTGAATTGGGTGGTATTATACCTTATATGGTAAAATTGATTTTTTAAATATCGACTATTTTTTTTATACTGTAAAAACAAATATTATTTAAATTTATAATAAAGATTTAAAATAGATATAAAAACGAAGAGTCCCTTATAAAACAGTCGAATTACAAATATTACAAATACGAAATTATATCAACAACAATGGCGCAATAGAAATAGTGAATCTATTTTTTTAATATTATAGTCCATCTTCGATATTCAATAATTGAATTTAGTAATGTAAATAGTCAAAAATAGAATTTTTTAAAAAGTAATAAAATATTGTAATATACTTATTATTGTCTTAAAAAAATAAGAAAAATATATGGTAAACTAGCAGACCCAGCCACGCGTTGCTGTGGCTAAGGTTTTTGTTATATTACATTGTAGTAAACTATTTAAGAGGAACGGTAGGAGAACATCATTCATGGGGACCCATGCTTTTTGACATAGATGCCATTTGTAAAAAAATATGGCGACCTCCATGACAGATTTTCTACTACCGTAACCCCTTAATACAATGAAATTATTATTTACGGACGAAGACGAAAACGTTAATGCTGGTATAAAAATCCACTGGATTGGGATTGGAAGGGAAAGGACTTTGAACACGATTGATTAAAATTTTCGTACAGTTAATATTAGGCAAAAATCAATACAAAAGAATTAATTTTAAAATTTCTTATTATTTTTATTCAAGTTTGTAACAAATGAGTATATTACAAAGTTGTTAGTAAATAACATGTGACACTTAAACTTATGAATGAGGTAGGTAGGGCAGATAATCTTAAATATTTAACAATAAAATTTATTATTTTTTATTATAAATACTTTTAATTTCAATTTAATTTAACACTAATCGGTGCACAATATTTTTGGTTAACCTGTCTTTAGCTAACACAAATAGATTCGACGGTTTCCCTACACGTGAACATGCAACATATAGTTGCCCATGAGAAAAACATGGATTTTCCAAATCTAAACCACAAATGGACAATGTTTGGCCTTGAGACTTATTTATAGACATGGCAAAAGCTAAACGAATTGGAAACTGTAGCTTTCTGAAGGATATGGTAGAATCTGACGGTATCATTGGAATACGTGGCAACAGGACCACTTTTCCTTTAAACTTCCCAGTTAAAATGGTTGCTTCAAGAATATTTCCGGTGATCTTTTTGATGACCAAACGCGCACCGTTGCATAATTGAGGTGGATTCAAATTACGTAGGAGAATAATAGGGGAACCAATCTTTAATCGAAGAATATGTGGTGGCATTCCAGGTATATCTAGTGAATTTAAAAATTCAATCGGAAAATGTACACTTTCATTTTCATCAACAACAGTATAGATTGATTTAAAAGACATCAGATCGCCTGGTAACAACTGTTGTATCTGGAAGGTAATTTCGTCAACATCAACATTTTTGGCTGCCAAAATCGACCGATAACTGAGCCAGTTGTGATTCAAGTAATTATTCTGTATATCCGGAAAAATACAGCCAGCATAATCCGATCATAAATATTTTTTTGTTCTGCTGTCAGTAATGGCTCCTTTGTTTATGATAATAATTGTTGCTAAATTACCATGGTCATATTGTTTTTCTCGTTATAAATCGGTGTTGACTAAGTCGGTGGATGGGAGATCAGGTGTTGGCATACCATAAAGATTAAGTGGTAAATTTGAAATTAAAACACATAAATCCTCGATCAACACTAACGCTTCATTATACATCTCTGGCGTATAATCTATGTTTTGGCATTGATCTGTTTGTCTAATTCGGTGCAATATGTCCTCTGTCATACAATTTTTATATTTTTTCCCACAAAGTTTGTGCTTGCGATGGATAACATGTCGTCAAAATAATTGCAAACAGCTGACGAATGTTATTGGGCGTTGATGTCAACGCAGCATCAGCAAGCGTTAAGTCCCAATGGTTATCGTCTTCTAGCAATTGCAGTTCACGACATGCATCTTGGTATGTATTGAATACTCGACCATTAACTGTTCGCTGAAATTCAAAAGAAGTTGGTCCGGAAACATTCACCAATAACAAACGTAAATAGAAGCACTCACGTTGCTTTGGATGTACCGTGTAAAGTCGCCCCAATGTCTTTGAATATGCCTGTAATGGAAGGATACACGTTTGTAGGTTTAACATAGCAGCGCCATCTATTGATTACTTACTCAATCCAGTCAACCGATATCGCCATCAGTTAAAATCATTTGGAGCTAACGGATAATTGTGAATGTCAAATAATAGACAAATAATTTGCAATAAAATAATATTGCGACTATAAATTAAGATGTAAGCTATCCTATCTTTCAAGTTGGATCAAACTGCACACGGTGTGCAAATTTGATTCAAATCGGTTAAGTAGTTTAGGAGTCCATCGCGGACAAACAACGTGACACGTAATTTATATATATTAAGATAAACAAAATATGTGTCTCCTCTTTTAAAATCTAAAATAGACTTAATTGTTAAGCGTCCCAGGCTGAAAAAAAAAATATTATTTATATAATATATAAACTATTGATTATATAAAATATATAAACTATTGATTATCGCCCTGTATAGCCGGCGTGCACGTGAGATAGGATTGTGGAAAAATTGTTTTTTTATTTTTTTTTATTTCAAACCAGTTGATAGGAATTCCTTCACTTGGTTATGTCATAACTAAGAAAAATAACAAGTATAATATTTAAATATATACCTATTAAGGTATAAGGTATGAACGTCGGCATTGCAAGGTATGAACGTTGAACATCCAAGCGCAGATTTTCTAGGTTATATAGAGGAAACAAGATTTTCCAATATTTTCAATCAAAATTCTTACATAATTTCGTAGAATTTTCATGTGGACAATAGTCTGCCAAATGGGAATGTGGAATATTAACTACTGCCTCAGTTGTTTTAACGCTTCTAATATAGCTAGGGAGTCTCTCCGTTTAGGGGTTTATGCAGAAACATTAGGCTTTCGTAGAATCTGATACTAATGTAGAATCTGATGCTAATGCAGAATTTGATGCGTATTTAGAATCTGATACTAATGTAGAATCTGATGCTAATGTAGAATCGGATGCGTATGTAGAATCTGATGCTAATGTTGAATCTGATGGTAATGTAGAATCTGGTGTTAATGTAGAATCTGATGCTGATATAAAATCTGATGCTAATGTAGAATCTGATGCTAATGTAGATTCTGACGCTAATGTAGATAGCTAATATAAAATCTGAACCTATAGAAAACCATTTCAAACCTTGCAGATAAATTAAATGATCAAAATACAACACCAGTTCTCAATCACCATTTTGAATCCGTTATACAACTAGGACCAAGAAGGTGATTAGATCACAGTATGAAATATTGGTCTTTTAGCCCCCGTGAAAACGTAGAATCAAACATGACATAAATCAAGAATAGCAATCTAAATTTGTAATGATAAACACTTTTCATTACAAATCCGTACTCGGAATACGGCCCTGTGGCATAGCGGATAGGTTGCCTGATCTTACATTGTAAGGTTCCGGGTTCGATTAATTGAATATATTATGTTTCATTTGACATTTTAAGTTGGGCGATGTTTAACGTCGTAATCTCAAATATTATGTATCGATATTACAAAACGAGACGTCTATCTGCATTAGTGGATGATTTATAATTCTGTAGGTTTTAACTATTCGAAAATTAAGAGTAGTAAAGAAGACATAATAATAATAAGTTAGTTGTTTTTAGGAGGCACATTATCCTAATGTAATGTGACATATAATTAATTTACTATGTAAGTTATGTAAGTAGTTATGGTCCGATTGATTATAAAAACCAGTTATTTAACCAATTATAAAAATAATAACATTCGATTATCAGTGCCATTTATCGCATTTCCATATAGGCTGATTACTAAACAGAAATAATACGGAGAGATTAGATGCCATTAATTAGTCTATTTTAAAATTAAAGCGTGAAAGTATTACGCATTGAAACCTGTTTAAACCAAATTAAAAATAGACATCTTTATTTAAATATTATTCAAATCATAAGAGCTATGATTTAAAAATTCACTTATTATTACATTTTTATTTTGTTTTAGGGCAGAATACCGTAACGTGTTTATAATGCCATACTGAACATAAGAAAAGATTAAGCAATGTTTTGAACAATCTACGCAATCTACGAACAAACGCCATCTACGCGTTGTGTTTTGTAGTAAAATCCCAGCTGCCAAAGCGTAGTACGGCAATGAGAAATCTATTACCCTATATAATTAATGGTTTGGCCAAACGATCACTTCGAACTTAAAATCTAATAGATATACAAGTATTAAAATAGGCGACACTAAAAGCAGGCCTGTAGAAATAACATAACGTGATAATTTTAGAAACAACGGATCCGTAGCAATAAGAGAATATTATTTAGAGAGATAGGGCCAGCCATTTCCGCAGAGAAAATACCGAAAATAACATCAGATGATAATGTAATTTAAGGCTATTTATATAGCAGACCGGGCGCGTCGGGCGGCTCGATCGACTCTGGGTTCCATCTGATTATTTATTCATACATATTTGGGAGGTGAAGAGGGTAAACTCAGAACCAGGACCGACCTTAACATAAATGGCGTCTGTTTAGATTTCAGAAAGGGATAATTTAAACGAAGTGAAAATATTGACTCGAAAATGTCAGCACTATGGAAAGCCACTCCTATATAAGAAAAGCTCAGGAGCTTCATCCAAAAACGGTTTAGTATTTATTGCCGAGAAGATTAAAAACACTCGCCTTCGGAATAGTGGATAGAGTGTAGCATGTGTAAAGAATGGTGTTATGAGAGTCGCAGCGACTAAAAAGACATTACTTATCCCTTTATTTCACCTACCCCATATAAAACAAGAAACGTGTTGTTTCCGCGTTTATATCCCTGATAGGAATTTATTATTTTTACGAGAGTAAATAATTCACTTAAAATCTTCCCAAACTGGAAGTTATCTGATGTGTCTCGGTCCAAGACATAGGTTGTCGTCGTAGCGTAGCTACGCAGGCGTAGAACTGGAGCTACGCTATCGTAGTGCCAATTTAGAGTTTCAGTCAAAATTTAAATTCAGAAATTACTTCAGTAGTGACTCATTTGAACAACGATTTGATCATTTTGATTCGGTCTGTCAATTCAGTCAGACTAAAACAGAAAATCTTTCGCTTAGCATATGTAAATTGTCCAAACGATCGTTCAGACACTTTCGTATCGTGCCACATTAGCTAACGCTGCTTGGCCGTTTATTTTTAATAATCATAGCAGTAAATATATAGGGATATGCCACGATTTTAAATAAAATGGGACATTTTAAACGGAATTATTCAAAGGAGATACATAAAAGTTTTGGTTTATTTTGTCGTTTAAATCTTTAGGAGTTTCTTTTTAGTACGAAGGTGTTAATACAGATGAGCTAGATGTATAGAGTTGGAATGCCTTGATTTTAAACCAGGTGATTTTAGAATCAGCGAAAACTAATATATTTCACAGTTAATTTTAAATGCTGATGATCCCTAGATATCTTAGGACAGACCTGGTGCCAAGCTAGTGGTCAAAAAACTACATTGTATTTCACGTTCAGTAGTACCGAATATACAATGTACAATAAATTTGAAAGACCTGTTAACATATTAGATAATATTGATAGTTTCAAAACTAGAATTAATAAATGGCTATTGAAATCGGGGCGTTCTGGAACGGAGAAAGAATGGACAATCGTAGTTTAATTTGTTTTAAATATTATATCTATGAAATATGTTAAATAGATATAATATTATTATTAATAATAATAATATTGACGTTTAAACTATAAATAGATTGTAAATATATAGTGTTTCTATTTTTTTAAATCTCTATATAAATTCTTTTTTCTATATGCCAGCTCGCGATCCCAAATATGACGTAAATCGCACATCTAGGTACAGGCGTAAGCCTAGTTAGATGTGTGACTGGACTCGGGTTGAAAGGGATTGAGATGAACCAATTTTATCAAGTTGAAAATTTCGTTATTGAGTTATAAATATTTTATTTGAGTTTAAAATTACGTGCGCACAAACAAACTGAATCTACCCTAGTACGAGCATTATCCTAGTTGGGTAGTTTTTGAGTAAATATCTTTTTTGATACATTCTCTTAAAATAACAAAAGTATTATTATTACTAATTCTTCCCAGTGTAACCATAGTTGAATTATAGCGTAACCATGGTTGTATTGGTTTCTAATGGTTGCGTGCAGCTTGGGTGGTGTTGGCTAAACTCTTTCTGTCGTCTGGCCTGCCCAACTCTCGGTTGAACTCCTATCTGGTAGCCTCCTCGAAGAGGGGCTTACCTTGTCAGGGCTACTGTGAGTTTCCGCCACGGCTGTAATCCTGCAGTCGGAGGCGGTTGGAATGAGAAGATCGCGTATTCGAGGGAATACCTCGGGGACAACTGGGCGAATGGAGCACTATCTGCTCTTGCGGAAAAAACGGAGTAAGCCGTCGAATAACCAGGGGGGATGGAGACGTATGTTTCCTATGACTGCGGAGGGTAGTTGTAGACCTAACGTCTTCAACCCTTTAATCGATCCGGCGGCCACCCGATCCCGAGTGACCATGGCGGGCAAATGGCGTCGCGGTTCGTAAAATATTCAAACTGAATAACCGTCTACGTCAGGTAGAGGCCGCGCAAGCGATCTTGAACCCGTGACCAGACCGGAGGACGGAGAAATCCGGCCAAATCTGGTAGTAAGGGCGTGAGGTTGCCCGCTGTTTTCACTTTCCAGTGCCTCGCGGTAAGGCGTTGGCTTTTTACGGGCATGCTTGCGGAGCTAGACTGTGGACTCTATTGTTCCTAAGTCTGTATGTACTCACTCATGGCTGAAAGTACGATCTATAAATCGTTATAACAGCCTGAGGTGTTGGGTTTGCCCGTTGCAGATGACAGCTAAAAAGTTAAATTATACAATGTGAAATGTGAAATAAAAAATAAGTATAATAAAATTAATGAATATTGGGGTCAATAGACAAAACAACAATAGATGACCTGGCGCCTGCAGGAAATGGCGCTTTCCCAAGACGTGGTTTAGTCGCTCGTCGATAATAACATTGATTTTATACACTATAAAATCAATGATAATAATTAAGAGTCGCGGAACGGCGCTCAGCGCTACCCGAAACTGAATTAGCCCGACCACGCTGACGACCGAATACCCACGGGAGAAGACTAATCCTCCCGTAGATTGCTTGCTATCTTTATTTATACTCGTATACGAACCGTACGCACACTTGCTTCAAAAGGGACGTAACTCAAAATACAGCGCCGGCAAAATAACTGTTGACAAGGTCGATAAAACTACAAAATCTGACACTTCAAGTCGTTTACTTTTACAGATTCCGTTTATTAATATTCCGTCATGTACCCCTACCACTTGATCACCATTTGCAGATGATTGAGCATCGCTTCGGCCAACTTGGCGAAGTAGGCGGCATTCGTTTTAACCCAGGGCGTCTTTAGCACGTCCTTCAGATAATTGATAGAGCATGGTCTCGCCTCTTAAACTTTGTTTTTCATATAATTTTAGGCCCGGGAAATTACATCAATATTATTGTCTTTGGAGAAGTGTTGCTACCATGCAAGGGCAGGGGCGCTATCATGCATGAAGTGGTCGCGCTGATGAAAGGGCATAAAAGTCACCAAATGTTGCTCCAGAACATCAATATTATTTGAGCCCCATCATGATAACATTCTTTGGCAGGAAAAACCGATCTGTCCGGCCCTTGTTTCCAATAAATGCACCTCTCACCATTACACAGTTGGAGTGTTTCATAGTCCTAACGGTAAATTTAGGGTTATATCGCGACACGCTACAAAAACAGATCTGTCCGGCCCTTGTTTCCAATAAATGCACCACTCACCATTACACAGTTGGAGTGTTTCATAGTCTTAACAGTAAATTTAGGGTTATATCGCGACACGCTACTCGAACGCTGCACTATCTTGGATAAACCTGTAAGTGCTTTCATCACTAACCATAAATTTCTTCTACGTGTTAGATATCCATTCAAGCTATGTTTTCTGAAGAAAGGGGCTTATTTGCCGCACGGCGATTAGGTAGTCCAAGATCATTTTAGCAGGCTGTGACGAATGGTCCTAATAGCGACGTTTTTTATGAGCTCATGGTGCTTCTTTTTAAGCTCGACCGCAGTTATTGAAGGATAATCCATCACTTCCCCCTTCAGGAGCACATCGTAATTGATCTAGTCGTCTTAGGTGCTCCATAGCCTGGCTTTCTCTGTAGTACTTTCCCAGGTAGCAACACCGCAGACGGCCGCTTGAGTCGATATTGTCTCAATTTACCCTCCTAAATCTCTCGCTACAGAAATCACAGTCTCCATTTTCGAGCAGGAGATTTCTCTTCAATTTGCAGCCTCCTTCGATCCTTTCGTGCGCTTAGGAACTAAAGAATTCAGACCCCAAACTTCAAAAACCTGCAAAAACACTAGCCGGCCAGAACAACGAACTTACAACCTCCCTGAACAAGGCCACGTAGCACACTGATGGTTGACTTCTTAGAGAGACTAGCCAGTAGGGCGGCGACCTAGCAGAGCCACAACCGAATTCTTTACACATTAGTATGGTTGAAACGGCAAGTGAAATTATGACAAGGAGCTTACATGTCAATTTTGTATTGCCGCGCAAGTGTTAAGATTATTTTTGCCTGCACTGTACTTAATTTTAAAGCTATTACCATAAGCGCGCCCAGAGTTAAGAAATAAGGTAGGCACACCATCTGTTCGGTGAAGGCATATTTTTAGTAGTCCTTGCTAGATATCAGTGGTTTTTCTTGGTGACGGCACACTTTTAGTCGAGTCGAGTAACTCCGGCACACGAGCGGGTTTGAGCAGCGGGTAGAACCCCTAATTAGCGCCGCGGGCAATTTAGACAAATTAACGCTACCTATTTGGTATTTAAATATTTCACCTGAGACCTTAATACCCAATCTATATATCACTTAGCATAAAATTAGGCCCATCAAAATTTCACCAAATGTGGTAATATAACTTTTTGTTTGGTAATATAAATTATTTTAAAATATTTAATAACTTATCTTTATTGTCATCTTGCAACCGTTTGGGAAGCTTTGCGTTATTTTGTAATTTAATTTTAAGAGAAGGGTAGCAGGAGAAGGTATTATTTTTAAATTTTAATTCTATTAATTTAATAGAATTAAAATTTAAAAATAATACTTTACATACGGGATTTAAATCATTAACTCGAAATCAAAATGGTCTACATAGTTAATCCGCGCGACCAATGCAAGGTTAACTTTACAATCGGGCAAGTACAAAGAGCTTTGTGTCAATATTGATGCGGAGGAGGGGCTTCTTTGTTCTTTTAACAATCACCGGTTCGGCTGTGATCCATCATCTTCATACCATTTTCCTGCACTTTTAAACTTTATAAACGGGCAAGTACAGAGCGCTTTGTGTCAATATTAATGCGGAGGAGGGGCTATTAGATGCCTGATTCCAAAGAGCGACGCTTATTGTAAGTTATATCCGGAATATAAATTAGGTGATCTTGACAGAAGAGCTTAGGGCGGACGAGTTTGCGAATACAGCCACAACTTCCGTTTCCGCTTGACGGAAACAACTACCGATTGACGCTTGCCTTTCTCGGGGACCTATTGTAAGCGCAAATAAATAGGCCCGGAGATGACGAGAGTATCTTAAATGCAAGAAATATTGGCTCATTCAACAGCAAACACAACTGCCTTTACAAAAAGTAAACTACTGTATTTATAATTATTTTTATTGCGTTTTTTTATGAAATATTTGTGGTTTATGTATTTATCCATTTAAATACATATATATTTTCGCCATGTAATCGATCAGGCCTTTCATTTGACACTAAACACGATATATTTGTGTTATTTTTTAAGACATTTGGCGATTTATGACAATTAGACAACTACATATTTACTTGATATTTGGATTGTTATCCTATGACAAGTTATCCTATGACATAACGATTCTAACAATACCACATACTTCTAAATGAGTTAAAGCGTTTAGAACTTATTGTGGAATAAAGAAACGGAAAACATACATACATGAACCCTGAAGACATACCACACCTTTTTCATTGGGCAGTCGTGTGAAAAAAGTCTAAATCATGGCTCCATCACTATTGAAAATGAGAAGTCCATATTAATGATCCACATTCCTAATAAGATCTGACCAAAGAGTTATATTATAATATTAAGCTTCTACTAGAATTATTGAAAGACCTTGTAACCCTCATAATAAGACCCAACATTTTATTAGCTTTTCTAAAAATGTTTTCGTGTCTTTTTCTTCTTGAACGATCTTAAAAAGATACTTTTCGTCCTCTGAAAAAGTTGTTTTTATTTGAGTTGTAACATTTTTGGGGCGATGGTGCAATACATCAACAATTTTCCGCATTGGAATAAAATAATCCATATTCGGTCAGCGTAAGCAAGAATTAATTCTACTTAATCTTAAGTCGCATCCAAGCGGCAAGAGAGTCTCGGGAAGTACTAGTAGGTAGTACGTGCTTCCAATTATTCGACATTATACTCGACTTCCTTATATCCTCGATACTGAACGCTTCACGCTTCGAAATATTACAATTTTTACCGAATTTTAACTGTGGTAACTTTTTAAAGGGTATTTTCCCTAATTAAAATATGATTAAAAACATTTGTACGATAAAGGATTTCCCCAAAAATCAGTTGCTTTTACGGAGTGTAATTTAGTAGTGCTTCGTAGCGAAGGGATAGGAGTGGAGGGGAGGGGGAAGGGATGGGAATTAGGGACTAAGATTTATGTAGGGTAGATTTGAGTTGTGAGGAAAAGGTCATTTTTGACCGCTAATTAGTTACCCATTAGGTATATGAAATTTCAGCTGTCTAAACATTTTGAGCTTAGCCCATTGGCGTATATAAAGAGGCACGGAATTTCAGTGGTGAGCTACCTGTACTGCAAATGCCTTGTTGAAAAGGGTCGAGGAATGCTGAGGTATTGCCTAAGCCTGTGAGTGTAGATTGCTCAATATTATAGTACGTTAGTTTTGGCATCCCTTCTACGCCAACGACATGGAGGTGGCGCTGGTAGCATTGTCCGGCGAAACTAATAGCGATTTATTTGGCAATCTATACTAACATTGATAATGATCGGTTTTTTTATAAAGGGTTGATTGTTACGTTTACAAAAACCCAATAATTTAAATAATTATAACATTCAATTATTAGTGCCATTAATGGCAGTTTTATATAGGCTGATTATATCACAGAAATAATAGAGAGTAATAATAGAATACCTTCTATATATCACAGAAATAACAGAATACCTTCTATAAGTCTATCTGAACTTTAAAGTGTGTAATTATTACTTAATGAAACCTGGATAACAAATTAAAAATTGACAGTTGTAAAAAAATATTAAAATAATAAGAGCTATGATTTAAAAATTCGTTTGCTATTATATTACTTTATTTCGAGATGGAATACCGTATAGGCGTGTTTAGAGCGCCATCTATAGTGCGTCGCCATACTTCTATACCACGAACGCGGCCATATTGAGGAAGATTGTTCAATATTTGAAACTTTGGGTCTAGCTGCCAAAACTTACTATGGCTAGCATTAACCTTAATAACACAGGTCAACAGCTGTTTTGGTGCCGGGGTATATGTAGCTTATTTCACATGAATTTTATGCCCTGAATTCAAATATGGCATTAGTTCTTGCGTATTAGACCAAAGACCTAAGATTTAACATATTTTTGAAACGTACGTTACACTATTTTGACTTAAATACATGGATCAAATAAATAAACTAAACAGTGAATTTTTAATATACCATACAAATATTATTATTATATACAAAAACAACTAGTGACTGAACACATCGGAATATTATTTTCTTCTTCTTCTTTGCATATGTAGCAATACACATCAGGACGATTTACACAATTTCTTCTAATTGAACTCATTTTATTTCTGTTCAATAACACAACACGTTTTAGGTTAATTTTATAACAACTTTTTCCTAAACACAAATAACCCGCCTTGCGAGCTGCCTTATGTCCGTCCGCCACCGGAGATTTCACCTGCGAGGAAGGACTCCTCTCCCTAGGGCCTAGGGGATGGATGTTCTGTAGAGCTGATAGAGAAAAACTGATTTTATATTCAGATTCAGCGCCCCAAATGTAGCTAAAATCAGTTCTAAAATCCTAAGCACAAAAAAAATGTAGGCCTGCGTAATCAATGTACCTATTACTTGAGCACTAGCTTAAGCTATACCCTTTATAAACAATATTATTAGTTATTTATTCGACTATTTATTTAATGGTGCTCCTAAACGGGCTATACGGCAATATGTGGATGCAATATTAGCAACTATAGCCCGGCCGTCACTGCAACATTCTATTGCAACATATGGCTGGAAAATATATACCTCGGCCATTCTCGGTAATATTTCTGCAATCATATTGACTCGTAAACGGGCTACACAATCGGGCAACAATGGCCGACGAAATAATACGTGTCGCTGCGGCTTATATTGTTTTAAATGAAAATTTAAACGACAAAAAATGAGAATGTGGATTTGACCTGACTGAGATATACCTGAATGTTTTTGAATACCAATTTAACCATATGAATTCACTATTAATAATATATTCACAACAGAATTATCTATTAATGATGTATATAAATATTTTTAAATACACTAATAAATAATATAAATTATTTCACGCAATTGTACATATCAGAATAGATAATAATGATTTATAAATCAAAAACAATAATCATCAGATGATATGAACACAAATTGAAGATATCGTGCGTCGTGCCTCGCATCAGGAAGGGACGCACTTATGGCCGAAAACGAAACAGCAATAAAGGTGGCCGGGCAATATTGCAGTATTTTCGATTGCGAAACAATCGTTAGTTAGGCAAGAAATTCTATATAATCTTTCTTCATCAATCTTCATAAATATAATCTTCATCATCAATATAATGGATGTCTCAAGGGAAATTTTAAATATTGAAGTTGAATATCTCGAAAACGGCTAAAGGCATGCATAAGCACAAGGGAATAAGACAGAATGAGATTCTAGAAAGGCATTATCTTAACAACTAGATTTTTTAAAACCTAAAATGTCTGTAATTTGATATTCGGTTATTAGGTTACCTATTAGGGTTATATTTTGTTCTGTAAATTGGGGTTCTAGACAAAATATTAAGGCGATATGATACCTGGGAACGACCATATCTGAAGATTTTTAGTTTCATGAGTTTTTTGAAATATACAAGGATTAATTAAAAAATGTTTCTAAGTGAATCCCTCGATAAGGAACCAATTTGAAATTTGGGCTCAAAAAAGTTGCTCATTGCCTTGGACATCAAGGCTTTAAACTGACTTCGAAAACAATGTAAGCGGTGAGTGTGTTTTATTATAATTTCATTATATTGACTGGTTAATTGTCTTGGGAAGCACCTAGCCACATTTTTTTTATTTAGGCTCTAAATTAATTGCAATTAATTAAAACGTGAGAGCGCCCTGAGAGTTACGCTAAATATGCTTTGCCATTAACACTCCTATACCACCACTGCGTAAAGATAGTTATTCTGTCCTAGCGCTGCGATAGACCGTTTAGTATGCGTTTAGTCGCCGGCGCGAGCGAACGTGAAACCTGTGCTTGACGCTTCGTCAACGCTGGATTTTTATTTGTCAAACCCTACAAAATTGGCCCCGCCTATTTTTTCGCGTGTCCGCCCATTTCGGATATTTTTCTGACGTCTCAGCTCGCCTTAAGGGTAGCTATCATAATCATAGTGGTACATACGCGCGTTGGTATATTTATTTAAAATAATAAGTATACAAACCGTACTCTAACAGTGTTTTTCATGCTATTTTAGACTGCGAACCCTTTTATGAAAAAAAATAATAAAACTCCTATTCAACCCCCCTTAGACTGTAGTTTAGTTCTCTCGACCCCACTTAGTCTCTTCCAGAACTGTAACTGTAAGCATTCAATATTTTTTTATATAAAAACAATGGCGTAAACCACATTCATTTTAACTGTTTTTCACTTTCGAAGCTGTACTTACCTGTTTCCAACTTTATCCTTTACTAAACATAAAGTAAATATAATACATATAATACATACATATCTTCCTCTTCTGAAGCTGTAAATGTTTGCACAATATATAATAAAGATTTTTGATTTTTAATTTTAGATAGCCTGCGACCCCCCGGTAGTCTCTTCGCGACCCCCCAGGGGGTCGCGACCCAGTGGTTGAAAAACACTAGTCTGTTATAAATACATTCATTATTACATTTTTTTACATATTCTCTTATTAGAGCATAATAATGTATGTGTACCCCGCATACTAAGTTATCCCCCCCTCCCCCCGCACGCATGTTTAACTGACGATTCATTAAAGAGTAATAATATAAAAATTAATAATATTAAAATTATTGGTATCAATTCACATTATAATAAAAATTAAAAGAAATATGTAAACAGTGACAGAAAATAAACTAAAAATCATAACGATTCATTACGCTATTAAATTGCAGCAAAAAAGAATCCTTAAAATTATCCTATAAGTAAAAACACAAAATATAAAAAATTATCAAAAAAGTTTTAAAATCGGATTAGGTTATGACCGAATTGAAATAAAAATGTGCAAACGGCCAAAAATTAAAATATCACTGCTAAGTACATAAATCATCTGTTTAAAAATATCTAAAATGTAATACTTAGTTTAACACCAGTTTCCCAGTAGATACTCCCGGGAGCTAATGTTAATCACACTCAGGGTCAACACCCATCCGGCGGCCTCCACGCATGAAGTGCGAGCCCGGGCAGGACTCTGGCCTTAGGTCTAGTTTCCCCTAGGAAACTACCTTCTGGCGCTCCTGGACGGTCTGCGCACCGTGCGGTGTAAGCCGATCGATTGTGCACTCTGACTAACAGTCGGGGGAGTCTGGAAGCAGTACTGTTTCCTATAGAGCGGGGGTGGTTGCGGACCTTACGGCGACTGCTCTTGAAACGACCATCGGCTACCTGATCCTGGGTGAACAGCCGGGCAAAGGATGCCGTGGTCCGCGATAGATTCGGTACACACCATTTCACCGCTTCGTAAGGGAGAGGACCGCGCAAGCGACCTCGAACTCGTAACCAATCGAGAGACTGGAGCAATCTGGTCGCAATTGAATGTAAGGGCGTGAGTGTAAACCCGCTGTGTAACACTCCTGCTATCTCGCGGTTAAGGCGTTGGCCTCTTACGGGCATGGGGCGGAGCTTGACGGTGGACTGTTTTGTCCAAGTCTTCTGCGCTCACTTCAGGGAGATAGAACGACCAATCGTTAAAACTTCCTGAGGTGACGGGTTCGCCCATTGACGGTTCGTAGTTGACAACTCTAGTAGATACTCCCTTTCTACTAGTAATTCCTAAAATGAACGAATAAAAATCATTTTCTAATATGAACTTCTTAGCAAATTGTTGAATTAACTTTCCGTTTGAATTATTTTTAAACTTTCCAGAGCCTGTTGAAATAATATCACCCGGGATATTTTGTATCTTGTCTTGCTGTGTAGTTTTGCACATGGTAAAATAAAATTGAATTTATTTCTGTTTTTTTTTTGTGCGTGCCCGTTTTTTTTTATATTTAGTGTCTGTATTCCTGTAAAACTCAGTCAATACCTTGAAAAAATAGGTCATGTTAAAGTGAGAATAATTAGCCTTTTAAAAATTTACTCTTCCCTTTTTTCCTTTGCTGTTCCCTTTTGTAGTTTAAATATGGGTTCCCTGCGGCATGCTTAAACACTCTAATTATATTTTCCTTTTAACATAATATTATGAATTACTTTAATAGTTTAAACATTTATCTACCTACCTATTATTATTTGACAACTTAGAACATATCTATATAATGATTATTTTCTATTATTTACATACCACCGATTATCATTAGAGAGTGTGGCGTCTTCACCACAACAGATTGTACACCCCAGAGACTGGCCCGCTAAATAATGTTGCCATTCGCAAAGGCAGAAAATGTTGCCATTTGCGACGGCAGATAATGTTGCCAGCGCAAGTAACACACAAACAGAGCGGACAGACGGTTCGCTCATTCAGTTACAATTAAACCTTCTTACGGAGCACACACTGCGTTTTACTACCGGCTGCGCCGACCGCGCCCGTGCGCCGCCAATGGCGACGTGGCGCGGCACTCACGATTCAATTTAAATTACTGTGATTAGGTCCACAGGGCCTAATCCTACATTGGTGACCCGACATTTGAATTTACGCTCCTTCGAACTATATATTGGTGAACTTTGAACTGTACAATATCGTGAGTGATTTCATCAGACAGCCACGTATACTCAAGGAACTGCAATCAACTAAATACAACATGGATGGACCCATCAAGCAGGAATCTTCCATATTGGCGTTCCTGAGTGGGCTACTGATCACCAAAAAACGGTAATTTAACTACATTTACGTTTTTTGCGCCGGGCCACGCCCTACGCCGCATGGCGTAAGAGAAAGAAGGGATCAAAGAGGCAGTGGATAATCAGTAACAGTAACATCACCATACCACAACGAGTGGGTAAGGACCATGTTTCTTAAAAAAATGGCGAAAAATGGCATAACTACAGGATTGAAGGCATTTCGAAGAACCCGCATCGCGGATGGAATTACGTAATCGCCGTTGGGATCGCGTCATCCCCACGCAGCGCCCGAAGCAGACGACCCCGCTGCCCCGCACCGCGCCTGAAGCAGACGACCCCGCTGCCCCGCACCGCGCCCGAAGCAGACGACCCCGCTGCCCCGCACCGTGCGCGAAGCATCCGCCGACACGCCCCGCACCGCCCGACTCCCGCGCAGCACACCAAAATATGACGTCAGCCGACGTCGCCAACTGCAGAAAGATTTCGCCCTCAGATCAGTCGCCGCGCTGACAACACGTCAGCAGTAGCCATTTTATTTAGGCAAGTTGGCAACCATGAACTCCGTCGACTTCAACGAGTACGTGACCAAAGTGTAAACATTTGCACGACTATGTTCGCATCACAATGGAGCTCAAAAATAGGTCAAGTTCGCTTATCGGAACAAGGATTTTCAAGTGACCTACATTTTTATAAACAACAATCGCAGTGCGCACTGGGACAGCCGCTGCAATCGTAATCTACCATTACGATCAAATTTTTTATACTGAAATTTATGGTAACGACTCCTGTACCTACCAACGACACAACAGTATAACATTATGACTCAGGATTTGTAGCGACGTCACTCGTAGACAGACTCACTACGGACAACGCGCAAATCAAGATGAGAGAGAATATCTGGACGTGTGTCACAACTAATGGACACAATAGGGACACTCGGTTCTATTTCTTATACCAACATTGTTGGGAACTGATTTCTTACACCGATAGAAACATTACGATGGATACTTTTCAACGTGTACTAGTGTACGTCACTACTTTCGCCAGCAACCGCTGCTTGGATCGGCACGTCAGACAAACCATTCATCATCAAAGGTCAGCGATAACGTTTCGCCGACACATTGAAGAAAAATCCCTGATATCACCAGACCGTCAACACTCTTGAGTAGCGAAGTAACATCGCGCGACTCAAATGAACCAGCTCTTCAAATATAAGAGAATGCATACGCTCATCGATTGCTACGTCAGACTAGTGGACATCACTACAACGGAGGCAACACTGCCGCATCGATTGCAAGAGAATGCATACGCTGCTCATCAGCAAACCAAGCACTACAAACGATAACTCTATTCCTAGATGAAAATGGATTCAACGTTCCTGCATCTCGGAAAGAAATATATCAACGTAGAACAAACAACCTACAATCGGACGACATAGCGACAGGCTAGCACCGACTTGTACAATTTTCTTTGTCACCCCTACGACAACGAACTTTTTCGTATTTTTTTTAACATTTTTTTAACACGAAGTATTTCTCTTCAACTTGCGTGGTTACATGTCTATACATATTGTATACAAATTGTTAATTGTATAACCATTACATTTGTTCTACAACGGTATAACTAATTGTCAAACTTTATGCTATGTTAATGTTATTCATAGTCACACGTTTTACTTTGTGTAATTAGTTTATTAAGCGAGAACTTGCGTTCTCTGGCGGAGGGTATTGTGGCGTCTTCACCACAACAGATTGTACACCCCAGAGACTGGCCCGCTAAATAATGTTGCCATTCGCAAAGGCAGAAAATGTTGCCATTTGCGACGGCAGATAATGTTGCCAGCGCAAGTAACACACAAACAGAGCGGACAGACGGTTCGCTCATTCAGTTACAATTAAACCTTCTTACGGAGCACACACTGCGTTTTACTACCGGCTGCGCCGACCGCGCCCGTGCGCCGCCAATGGCGACGTGGCGCGGCACTCACGACTCAATTTAAATTACTGTGATTAGGTCCACAGGGCCTAATCCTACAAGAGCATTTAATAATCCCCAACATTAGGGTTAGATACGTAGATAGTTCATCTGAATTTACTTTTATGTAATAAGTCAGATACTCATTTTTAGGAAGTTGCTTAATTTAGTTGAAAATGATAATAATGTTAATACTATATTACTATGTAAGACAGCTAATAGTTTACAAAATTTTGACACAGACAAGAGGAGACAAGAAGATAAAATGAAATGAAATTATATAAAATGGGTTATACACGTAATTGAAACTTAAGTCGGAACGTATATTACCTATAATAATTGATTATATGTGGTGTTAGATTGCTTAACTCCATAGTACGATTTGGCAACCCTTCTGCGCCGGCATCATGCAGGGGACTGTGAGGGCGAAACCAATAGCAATTTATTTGGCCCATCTCTTATACAAGATGGCCTAAAATTAATCACCCTACTGGAAGATGTTACAGCTTTTGCAAATTATATTTATAATCGTAAGTCATGTGTTATATTTATAATCGTACGTCAACCATACAAGGTGTCGCAAAAATTATAACATCTTCCGGTAGGGTGATCAATTTTGCGCCGTCGTGTAGCATTGATAATTTAATGTTTTTTTTTAAAAAGGACTGATTGATCATAAAAACAAAATAACTTAAATAATGACAACAAAAATAGCATTTAAATATGATGATATATCTTTGCCCAGGTATGATGTACAAAACTATAAACAAACCTTGGTATAGTCTCTGGATCCGAAGGCCTTGTAGGGCACGACGAGGCCGATGTAGAGCGCTGCGGGTGGACCGGGCGAGGGTTCATGTGGGCCTTCCGATCCGAAGGGGCTGTAAGGCCCGTCCGGGCCTTCGGCCGCCGCAGACGACTCGCCCGGACTCTCGACCGTCGGACGACTTAATCTCGATCCCGAACCTCCCACCTGACAAACAAACAAACAAGCAACTGTGACTTCAGGGCCAGATTATTTGACTTTGGACTCAGTGAGGGTAGGGGTGCGGTACGCTGCCTGGCGTACGTAATATCGCATCGTTTATGTATTTGTTACTCCGTATCTGGTATTATATATGTAAGTATAGTATATAGTTTACAAAGTTTAGGTAGCCGACAGTACTGTTAAGAGTATTCTTATATCTCTATAAATTTAGCATTTGTACGGCAATATATCAGATGTTGTGTATATAAATCAATACTGGCAAAGTTGACCATAGTCTTAGACGTTGTATGCTAGGGAAAGATACAGCAATGATAAGAAAGACATGTTTGAATTCTGCCAGGTTTAAACAGTTTTTCAAACATATGATTGTAAAATAATATTGGTATAGTAACGCTCTCATTCCTATACTACTAGACTAGAATATTCAAGATTTCCTCGGGATATTGCTTATTTGAAAAGTAATTTAACGGAGATTCTGTTAAAGCGGTGGATGTATTTGTGTTACGAAAGTTAATATCTTATTAAGGTGCCAACACACTGTTGCATAACTATTCTGTTGATCAGCAATATTTCAATCGGAGAGAGCATAGTATCGAGAGGCGGTTGAAGGGGATCGCCTCTTTTTGTTTGTCCATATAATTTGGGTAAAGCATACTGCATACTATTTAGTCTTCGCTATCACGGGCGGACCTATAACCCTGGTAAACTTCTTGAAACTAAGTTTTGGCTCGAAAAAACATGTATTATGAGAGTGGTGTGAACGATTGCACTGCGGTAAAGCGTTCTTCACGTTCACTCCGGGGAGATAGAACGACTAATTGTTAAAACTTCCTGAGGTGACGGGCTCGCCCGTTGTAGTCGACAACCCAAGTTACGGTAAAGCGTTCACAAATACCATTCTCATCGACAGAGAGAACTGCAATCTAAAATGTATTTAATGGTTTTAAAGCCACATTACTTGATGAATCGTATCGCTAAAACGATTGCATATTCGATAGGAATTTACCACAAATCCGTATACAGAATATTCTGCAAAATCAAGAACAACGGTCAACTTGTCTCGCAAAAAAAAAGCCGCGGAAAACAATAGTCGAAAAACTCGACTACTTCTACAATCATGTCAGTCAGCGGAAAGTCCACGAGGTTTTCCTGAATGAAATACCGACGCTAGATCAAATGTTAGAGTTTTTAGGCTGGATTAGGTGGAATGAAGTGCAAACTGCTATGATATAGAGAGTGAAAATTGAGTGTTATTGTGTGCATGAGAATTATATTATATGAGTACCTGAATAGGTAACTATAATCAAAGCATTTAATTAATAAATTTAATAAAAATTTAAGATATATTATATATATATATATATATATATATATATATATATATATATATATATATATATATATATATATATATATATATATATATATATAGTTAATATTTGATTGGTTTTTTGTAAAATCTTTTTTTATAGAATTCGTTTAAAGGATGACACTTTGATGAAAAAATAAAAATAATAAAAGCCACTTACATAGCTGGAAGGTTTTCCCGGACTGGACTGGGAAATGCTAATTGTTTAAACGAGATGTATTCTTGGATGAGTACCACTTTCGACGGTATACTGTAGGTTTAATGGGATCCCTTTATCGCTAGCGAACGATCACCCTTCATCCACATCTCAAAAACAAAGCGTATCCTTTTGCAAACCAAAATAAAATGTCTTTATTAAAGACAAATTTAAGCAAAAACAATGAAAAAAATCACAATCAATCGTCTCTTAAATGCGGAATGACATTTCGAAAATTCGATTTGAAATTCGAATATATCCACTCTTTAAAGGGACGATATACGATTGCTGGGCTCGCTATCAGCCAGCTATTAAATGAAAATATATATATATATATATATATATATATATATATATATATATATATATATATATATATATATATATATATATATATATATATATATATATATATATATATATATATATATATATATATATATATATATATATATATATATATATATATATATATATATATATATATATATATATATATATATAACTACTTTTCTACTGCCATCATTTTTTAATAATCTAGACTACTTATCAAATGAGTAAACCATCTAAAGATATGAATGACAGAATTAACGATCATGTAAAGTTGGGTTATGCATTCATGCCTAATGTTTACAAGCAGCTATTTGTTTTAAGATAGTATTGCGCTGTTTCGTCGTTTCGTATTTTTCAGATATTCTTTCGCAAAAGGCACTTACTGTTTGTATTGTTTGTATATTAGAGACTAAGATATTGATAATATTTTTCTAATATTTGGTCCTTACCTATGTAATTGCTGTTTTTTCACACTGGACACTTTGAACTAAGATAACTTGGGTTTGAGTTAGAATTTCAAATTCAAATAAATTTTAATTCAATGCCATGTTGTTTTTTTTACGAATCAGCTGTTAATTTGTGTTTCTATCGTTTGTTTTTGCTGAAATGTTTTCGTTTGTTAAACTATGGTAAAGTTAAAAATTTGCATTATTTTCAAATATGTGATCCTGTGCCTGTGTTTTCTAGTACAAATTCTTGCAGTCTGGCTATGCAGTTACCATAATTGTGTACTGTTATGAACTGCAAACAATGATGGAGAAGATCTTGAATAAATAACTGAGCCTGGTCAATCGCTTATCGCCACTGCTTCTGCATGACAACGTATAGACACATAATTTACTGCAAACAGTCGCAAAGTTGCAGGAGTTGCGGCTGGAGACTCTTGGTCACCCACCGTACTCGGTAAACATTGCTCCAATAGTTTTTTTTAGAATTTAGATAAGTTTTTACAAGGGGGAAAAAATCTACTTTGAATAGTCGGTGGAAAACACCTTCAAAGCATTCATTGGTTCCTGTCCACGAGATTTTTACAGCAGAGGAATTAAGCAACTTCCATAAAATGACAAATCTGCATATATAATAGTGGTCAATATTTCATAGAATTTTTTTGGCCTTAAATTTCCTTTATAGAACAGCAACTTTATAGGTAAGGACCCATTATAAGTTATTATATTAAATGGTCAAGTTGACGTTTAACGAAATATCGTAACTTATAGTTATAGAACAAGCAGTGTCCAACGTTATATGAAATGTCTTGGAACGTGTGGTGCCACGATAGAGAAAAGATGATCTACTGCGATAGCTAGTTGATTGCTTTCTTTAAAATTGGCGCTAGGATACGGACGATTATTTCGTGCGGGGATATCCAACGGAATGTGTCTGATATTGGACATTTCTAGCGACGGAAGAGGGGTCTCGACGTGGTAATGGAATCATTCGAAGATCAACCGAAGGTGTGACCGGTCGCGACAGGTGGTCTTGATTGTTTCGGAGAAAATATTAAGTTCTTTTGATAATTTTGTTTTATGCCAGATACCAACTAGAGCTGTCAACTACGACGGGCGAACCCGTCACCTCAGGAAGTTTTAATGAAATTTATCGTTGTGTCGTCCGTGAGGTGAGCGCAGAAGACTTGGGACGAAAAACAATCCACAGTCTAGCTACGCCATATGCCCGTCAGAAGCCAACGCCTTACGGCGAGGCACCGGAGAAAGGTAACCCAGCGGGCAGCCTGGTCCCCTGACTACCAGTTTGGAAGGATATCTCCGTCTGGAATTAACCTTCAGGATACCTCCTACCGCCTCTCCTTATGAAGCGGTGATTCGGTATCAACCGAATCTATCGCGGACCACGGCATCCTTTGCCCGGCTTATTCAACCGGAATCGGGTGGCCGAATGGTCGTATCAAGAGCAGTTGCCATAAGGGTTATAACCACTTCGCTCTATAGGAAACGTTACTTTTCCCAGACTCCCCCGGCTGTCAGTCGGAGTGCACGATCAATTGGCTGACGCCGCACGGTGACCTGAACCGCCCAGGAGCGCCCGAAGGTTGGCTCCTAGGGGGGACCGGCCGGCAGGCCAGCGTCCTACCCTGGCTCTCTCTTCTGCGCGGAGGCCGCCGGATGGGTGTTGACCCGTGAGTATGACCGACCCTGAACGAAAAGGGTCTTCGTGGCCAACTCCAACAGGGCCCATTAGCTACCTAGATGCCAGCTACCTAGCTAATAGTGAAGAAATATTAATCCATTAACATAATTACAATTGGACCGGTGATATTATCATCTCTAGATAAACGACTGCCAAAATTATCTCATAATATTCAGATGAAGAAATAGCTTTCGTACATTTAATTTCCTTAGTAAAAGGTATCTCTAACTATAATTATAGACTAAAGTTTCCAGCGATAACCAGACAACAAAACCATATTTTCTTGGTACGTGACAGTGGCAACGGAGTCAGTCACATGGCTAGGCAAGAAGTAAGAAACAAATCAATTTCATATTCATATTCAGCTGTGTCGCTTGACAATACAAGTTACTATCATCAATTATTCGTGACAGACGAGACAGACGAGATGTTCATGATATTACTATTAGCGGAGACAGCATATTGCTATAAATGCCAATATTGAAATAGAAATCTGATCCAGAGACTTTGTTTTATTACAGTTGGCTAATGGATATGAGACGTAAGATGTCAGAGATGATATTGCTGAAGGTATACCTGTATATTTAATAGGTACGTATATTTTACGTATGTATTATGTTGCTCAATCTGCGAGTCGATTGCGTGCTGCGACGCACAGTGGGTAGATTATATAGGGCCGATTACAATAAAAATGGCAGCAATGATTATCTTTGTTTGTTTAACTTTTAACTGATTAATTAAATCAATTAAACCATAACACTTCATAGATTATAAATAAAATAAAACGAAATTAACAAGTAAAGTGTGTAGCACCCAACGTTTCAGCGGTGTTGCAACCACAGCTGTCCAGGGTAGACTATCCTGGACAATCTACCCTGGTTAAAGGCCGTTTCAACATCGCCGATTCGTCGGATGCCACACACTTTATGAGGTAAATTAGAAGTTCTATTTCAAGCTCTCTTATACATGGCCAGGCTTGAGCATGTTTATAAATATACTAAAACTGTATGGTTCCTTAAAAAAATCTTATACGTGCTTTATCAAAATAAATTATTATTCAATAAATGGATTTTTCTTTAAGGTTTTAAAACCAAGCAGTTATTCGTCAAGCAATATGTTGAATCGAGAAATTAATTGCACAAATTTACACTCGTTCTCGCTGATAACTTTTTATCGTACAGATATCCGCTCGAAGTGCAAATTCAGTCTGGCTTAGAAGGACAAACTAAAACAAACAAACACGGTAAGTAGTACAAACTAAAACGGATTTGAAAGTCCTGTTTATTTATTGCCGATTCCTGAAAACAAAATATTGCTAAAGCAAGCAATAAAGCAAAATACAATATGCTTGTATGCGGTTGCTACTCATAAGCGTGCGAGTGCAATGACGTGGCACTCGCACGCCGCACTCACCGCCCACCCATATACAGCTCCTGGGCCCGCTGCCCAGCGGGCAGTTGCAATTATACTGCGGATAGAGCGCATGCATTATAAAGAACGCTTTGAATCGAACAAAGATTTTTATGAATCACCTAGTAACTGCCGCTCGGTCCAACGCAATCTGGAGTCGGACCATTTAGGGAAGAGGAATTGGCAAAGGAATTGTGATGCCTTTCTCCCGTCTTCAACAAGTAAACCAATAACTCTCAAAACTTCTTCCGTTTTCTGAATTTCCGTCAACTTTCGTTTTACCAAGGCTCCATATAACGACGCCCAGATAGACAAAAAAACCGGCCAAACCAAGAAACAAAATTATTGAAAGTCATTTTACAGGAATGTATAATTTACTGTGTCCTGCTTAACGTTCATGTTGTCATGGGACTAATTAAGAAGTTTTCATCGCCGACCCCTGACAACAGCAATATTGAGCAGGACACGGTGCACAGACGATTTTCAAAATTCGCGATAAAATATTAATCACTACGATCTGCACCAGCTGGTGTCGCTGCGATAGAAATTGAACTACCCGCCCCACCACCCAATGAACGTAGATTGCCAGCACACAGCGCCTGAGGCAGTCGTACTTCTATTGTCCTTCCTATTGAATTTGTTTTTTTTTGTGTTTTCTTCGGTCAGCTTTAGGTCTTGGGCCTGCCTGTGTTTTCTTCTTCTCCTTGAAGTGTCTCTCCATTAATGGAGGTTGGCAGTTAGCTCTGAATACTTTTTTAGGTCTTGCGCCATCCGGAAGAGCTGTTCCGTACTGGGGATCCCGGTCCACTCTCTGGCATTGAACAGCCACGAGTTTTTCCTCCTTCCATGACGCCGTTTACCCTCAATTTGGCCCATCAATATCAGTTGGAGCAGCTAATATCTGTCATGCCGCAGCACGTGCCCCAGATGTTATTTACTTTATGGGTCCAGCTTATACGGAGCAATTGAATGGTAGCACCACATCTCAAAAGCTTCTAGCCGCTGTATGGTGTCTTCTTTTATGGTCCACGCTTCGCTGCCGTACATAACCACTGGCTAGATGTAGCAATGCAGGATCCGAGTTCTGAGTCTTAGATTAATTTGCCGGCAACACAAGACTTTTCTCATTTAATTGAATTATGCACGGGCGATTTCTATCCAGGTCTTAATTTCTTGATCGGAGTCCCATAATTCATTTATCCATGCACCGAGATATTTATACTGCTAGACCCGCTTAAGAACTTTACCTGTTACCGATATAGGAGGTTGTAAATCAGAATCCCTGGTAATAACCATGACTTTGGTCTTCAAAATATTTATTGACGAGCCAGCCTCTTCACTCATTAACTTTGTCTACCAACCTTTGTAGGTCCTTTCTGAGTAGAGGCAATAAGAACTGTGTCACCGGCGTAGCGAAAATTATTGATGAGTTTTCCGTTCAATTTTATTTACCTACTGGGCTCGATTGCGTTTCTTCGTGAACTAAATTCGGAAATTAGTCCGTGTGAACGAGACAGGGCAATACGCTAGAGCGGAGTGTGAGATGAGCGGTTGTCACTTTTTCGCATTAAAACTGCGCCAAGGTCAAATCTTAGACCGCACGAAATATGCTCGAATTTATTCGGACGAGTATAAGTTCGGCAGGTAGTATTAATCGACGATCGTTCGTTTCATATTTCGCTCTAACATATTGCTCTGTCTCGTTCGCTTGGACTAATTTTAGTTTTAATTCACAAAGAAACGCAATCGGGCCCACTATCATATTATATGTATGAATTTATATATAATATTAGTATATATACGTTATTTAATATATATAATATATATTATAATAATATATATCTATATATGGTATATATCATATGTATATGTGTTTATATCTAATATATAAAAAAATATTATTATTCCATATAACTTAGTAGATTGTCATAAATTTTAATTTAGTTTATAATTTTATTGATGTTTTTAAATTTAACTTTAAATTTTAAATTGTACTCAAGTATTAGATAAGATTTGCCCTCTCGTCTCAAAAGAATTCATCGATGTTAGTACCACCTCAACACAGGTTCATACCTAGTGAAGTGGTAAACCGTTATGTCAAAAGATGAATTTCCTTTCTAAGCTAGGTATAATATATACACTTATTATAAACTGTTTTTTTGTTAGAATAAGGATTTTCTTTGTAATTTGTAACTTGAATTACGGAAATAAATAAATAAAATAAATAAAAATAAATAAAATTTTTACCCCCGTATCAAGATTCTCCAGAGCCTCGGTCATAAGTTTGGTCCCCTCGCTCATGTGTTTTCTTAGCTCGGCTTAACTCACGGTTCAGCTCATATCGGGTAGCCTCCTCGAAGAGGGAGTTAACTTGTAAGGGCCGCTGTGAGCTTCTGCCACGGCTGTAATCCTAGCCTAAACTAGAAGGGCCGCTGTTAACTGCATGCAGTCGTAGTCAGGTGGGATTGGAGATTCCGATTTAACTACACGCCGTATCCGCGGGATTGGTAGAGGCGTGCCCAAGTTGCTGTAACTGATACCCCTGCGTTGATACGATATGGAGTCACGTCGCGGTGCCGCTTGGCGTAGCGAATGCGGTCTTTTTTTTTTTGTTGTAAGGGAATGTATGGGAGCGGTCTTGCTTTGCTTATATGTATGCTCGCATCTATTTACCTTTTTGGGCTTTTATTGGTGGGTCTAGGTGCAGTATGGCCGCGCCGCCTTAGTTCGATATTGCCATCAGTGACTGTGCCAAGGCATAATGTATGGATCTCATAGTTTTCATATCTGAAACATTTCTGATACTCCTGAGGATATATATTAGTTTACTACCTTTTTGATATGTATTTGCCACCGGAGATGTTTATCGACATGAACACCTAGGTACTTTACAAAATGCACACGCTCAATTTGTGCACAGTTACAATCAAGACTGTCGCTTTCGTGTAGGACTAGGTTATAATTTTTGTGGAGGTTGCTAACGATCATCTATGCTGAAGGCTACAAGCTTAGTTTTATCCACGTTTCGGCGTTGACAGATTGTGGTCAGGCCAGCCCTTGACACTTTTCATCGCGGCAGCTGCCTTGTTGTATGCACTTTCCCAACTGGTCGATTCGAGTGGGAGGGCAGTATCGTCGGCGTGGGATAGTATATCTGCGTCAACGTCCATTTTACAAAGCCCATTTGTGTAGAGTGGGAGGGGAGTCGGTCCAGCAGTGCTTCCTTGTGGGACCCCATGATTATTGTGGAGACTATTACTGGGTGAATCGCCTGCCCGGGTACGCTGTTTTCGAGATCCAATACAGCTCCGAAACCAGTTTAGTTCGATACCTGTAATACCATATTTCCCAAGTTTCATTAGGAGCATTTCATGGGATAGATACTGTGTCAGGGGCTTGCGCGGGGTCGGGAAGTACAGTAATACACTTTTTGTTGGCGTCTAAGTGATATGCTCTGACATTTTTAGTACTGCATCTTGTGTTCCCATTTTTGGATCTGAAGCCGTATTGGTTTTCGGATGACATGTGATTGGTTTCTAGATGATTACAGAGTTGTGTAATTACTATTTTTTCCAAAATTTTTGCTAAAACATTGGGTACTGATATTTATTTATTTAATTTTTTTTTATTTATTAATTTACAATAACTTCATATAATATGTCATATAAACACCATTTACATAATATGGTTGAGTTGGGAGAGATTGAGCACATCCTATGGTGAAAATGTTTATCCGCATTCCTAACTAGGTCAGAGACCCGTATCTAGGGATGCTGATTTTTGTTTAATTGTATCGACGAGCTGACTCTTTTGATATTCTGAACTTAAGTTGTATTGCATGATACATAAGAATATATACATATATACATACGCATACATACACACATACATAAATATATATATATACATACCTACACATATATATACATAGCAAATAATACACGAGATTTGATATTAGTTAGTAATATATAATTTAATAAAACAACTTAAATTATTAGCGAGAGCAATTGAGACTCCGCATACATTGGACCCCTTTCAAGCAGGTACTTCTTTATAAGTATTTTGAATGAATTTAAGTTGTTTGCATTCTTATAACTCTCATTTAAATTATTATAAAATCTCGGCGCAAGGAAGTAAAAATGCCTTTGGGCAAATGAGGACTTTACAATCGGAATATTATAATTCGACCCAGTAGCTTGCCTTGTGTTTTTAGTTTGTTGGCTTCTTGTCTGCTGATCCTTGATTCTGTGAAACTCAATTAGTAATTGTTTTATGAATAGTTGCCTCACATCAAGTACTCCATATTCTGTAAAGAGTTTCGCTGAGGGGTATCTAGGGGTTTTTTTATTGATGACCTTTAGAATCAGCTTTTGCGCATTGATCAAAGGAAGGAGTACTTGTGTGGTACAGCCACCCCATGCAATTATGCCATAGGACCACAGGCTTTGGAACAACGCCATATACACAGTTTTGAGAAGGGGCTTTGGTAGAATATTTCGAAGCTCTCTAAACACGTAGGCGAGTTTCCTTGTTCTTGTGGCTAGGTTGCTTACATGTTGCTTCCATGTCAATGTTGCATCCATAGTGACACCCAGATAATTATATTCCCTAGTCCTTTCAATGGTTTGACAATTGCAGACGTCAGATCTAGAGCAAAAAGTTGAGTGTATTGTTAGTTGGTTTTCGGTTTCTGAATTATTTATTGTTGCCTTGATGTGAAATTGTATAACTTTAGTCTTAGAAATATTTAAAGTCAGAATATGGTTATCGAGCCACTGCTTCGTCAGATTTAGGTTCGATTGAGCTTTGCGGTATGCATCTTCCCAATTGTTAGCAGACGTAAGTAACACGGTGTCATCCGCGAACGCCACTATTTTTCCTTTTATTGGTAGATCACATAAATCATTTATGTATATTAGGAACAATACGGGTCCCAAGACGCTACCTTGGGGAACACCGAAAGATACATTAAGTGGCGCGCTTTGTCGATCATGTATCGACGTTGTTTGCGTCCTTCCCTCAAGGTAGCTTTGGAACCACTGCAATGCTGTGTCATTTATTCCATAATGTTCCAGTTTCTTTATTAATATTATATGTGACACCGTGTCGAAAGCCTTCGATAAATCTAAAAATGTCGCTAAAACTTTACTACCCTTGTCGAGGTTTTCAACGACGTATTGTGTGAAAGTAAGTAATGCTTCATTAGTTCCTAAACCGCTTCTAAACCCAAATTGGTTGCTGGATAGAAGACTCTCATTCTCTAGGTGCGAGATTAAACGCTTTTTGGCAATTTTTTCTACTACTTTTGACAAGATGTTAAGGAGCGATATGGGACGGTAATTACCAATGTCATTTTCGTCTCCACCCTTGTGTAGTGGTCTAACCTTTGCAAACTTTAGCCATTGAGGAAAAACTCCGTTTTCAAAGCTAGTATTGATAAGATGGCAAATAGGTTCTGCAATGTAATCAATTGACATTTTCAGTATTTCTGCTGTGATGCCGTCGTTTCCTGGCGCAGAATAGTTTTTTAGCGATGTAATAGTTTTGACGACTTCATCTTTAGATGTTTGGTAGAGTTTGAGGTTTGTTTTCGTCTTGGGCTGCGTATTTACTGATGCACCTAGAATCTTTTCAGAAGTATTTAGATTGTTCAAAATATTGTTGGCATAAGTTTTTCCTACATTTACAAAATATTTATTAAAATGTTCCAGGATTTCTTCGAAATTATCTTCTAATGATTTCACTTCATTATTTATTTTGATCTCCTTTACTTCCATCAGTTGCTTATTACCGAATGCGATATTTTTAACTAACCTCCAGGTTTTTTTACTGTCCCCGCTTGCTTCTTTAATTTCCTGACTGTAGTAATTAACTTTGCTTTTTTGAATTAGCCTTTTGCAAATGTTTCTGTAAGATTTATAGTACTTGAGAAGTTGAGTATTATTTGGGTATTTTCTCGTGTCTTTGTGGATTTTGTCTCTTTTCCGAAGGCATGCTAACAATCCATTTGTTACCCAGGGAGTTAGTTTTTTCTTTGATCTAGGAATTTTTATTGTGTTTACTTTAGTCGAACTTTTGATACAGCTAGATAGAGTCTCTAAAACTAGTTGGGCAATTTTTTCGACGTCGTTTTCACCTAATATTCTATCCCAATTTTGTTTACTCAATTCGTTTAGAAGGAGGACACGGTCAATTGACGATTTAGATTTCGTTTCCAGATTTTTTGTTCTTTTATTAGTTGTCATTGCAATTCCAATCATGCTATGGTCGGTAATTGTCGTGTGGTAGGTATACGGTTTACATTTTAGTTTAGTTTTGATCATAATGTGATCAATACAAGTCTCATGTTGGCCGTCGATTCTTGTCGGGACGTCTATGGCAGCATGAATGCCATGGTGCGCCAGTAAGTTAAGATAATCATCTGCCTGATTGTGTTTATTATTAATAATATTAATATTTGTGTCGCCTATTAGAATAGTGTCGTGGTCAGAATGAATAACTTGTAGAATATCGTCTAACGATTGCAGGAAGTTATTTATATTTCTTTGACTGGGTGATCTGTATATTGCAATAATGTTTATCCTGTGTTCTAAGATGATGTGTAAGCAGTTGGCATCATTTACCTGTTTTTCTGTTACTACTGGGTTCAGGTTAGAACGAATGTACACAACTACACGGTCATTTTGTAATTGCAATGAGTTGGTGAAGAAGACTCGATATCCTGGCAGAGTTTGAGGAGCTTGAGTTTTTTTTAGCCAACATTCGGTTAGTATTATTATATCGAATATATTATCGAATGCATATAATGTTACAAGGAAATCATCGAAATCCTCAAAATATCGGTCGATAGTTTGAAGGATCAAACTTCGGTCCATATCTGTCACCTGATACTTGATAAGAAATATGTTTTCGGTTGACTATCTTTAAAAAAAAATGATAATATTATATTAATTAATCAAATTCACAAGTATATGTGCACAGTAAGAAACCTTTTTAGGCTACTTAATTTATTGGTCAATTTAGTTATATATTAATCTATATATTTATTTATTTTACTTATCTATAAACTTAAATATATTCTTTTTCTTTATTTAATATTAGTTCTTTATTTATATACACATTTATATATTTATAATACCCTTAAAATTTATAAGAATGAATGAGCAATCGGAATGAATGAGAAAAAAAAAAAAGAAAGAAAGTGAAGTCACTATGATTAAAGTAAAGTCCTTAATACTATCACCCCAGAACAGATATACAATCTAGTGGGGGGATAAAATCCACACAAATGCAATCTTATCTGCTTCGCAAAAATCAATTGTATTGTATTGGATAATTTTATAAAATAAAAAATAAAAAATCCTCAGCATACGGTGGGCACGGGGTTGTTAGGGAGATGTAGAGGCTGGTGATTTGTCTCGTTTTTTCAGCCTTTAAACGTTTTACGATAATGGACCACCTTAATGTATATTGACCATTATATTACAGGCAACCGGCTTTTTATAACATCACGTGGCAGTAATTAGACGGTCACATATCCAAGTACTGACCACGCCCGATGCTGCGTAATTTCGGTGATCTGATGGCGTGCAGTATTTCATCGTACCTACGGACGTTACAAAGCGGCTACGGAAGGGTTTCATTGAGTCTAATATTTCGATGAATGCGATGCGACACGGCGGATTTCATATTTGTGTGCTACCCGATTTCATAAAACTTCTCCGATACTAACATAATAAAGTACGCGTTTCTCTAAATCTACTTTCTCTTTTTACGTTTATCACCTTTTCCTTTCTCCTCTCCGAAATGATTTTATTTATCAATATACGCGGGCCACGAGAAGGCAAGGTAGAAGAAATTGAAGGGTGGTGTAGCCTCGGAAACACTGCAAGATATCGAATTTCCGTCAATATCTTCCCCTACAAAGCAGGCGAAAGATAATATAATAATATATAATAAAAATAAATTGGACTGCTATTGAAACAGCATTATGTAGGTATTTCTTGAGTTGCCAATGAATGAAAAAAAAATGGTTGTGTCACTTCAAGACTTTCCCAGCAAGCAGACAACCTCCCCCAGCGCGTAAAACTACTACCCCTAACCCCCAAACCCCCCTTCAACCCCCCGCCCCCCTTCCAGTTCCCCCTCCCCACCTCAACCCGATACTTTACGCATCCTGAGTACTTGGTCTATCTTCTTGGAAGTTAAAGCACTCTAGATAAGACGGTATAGGAACCCACAGATGAAGAAGAATATCGGAAGAAAAAGAATATTTTCATGCGAAACGAAAAAGGAATTGCGCAATACCTGCGCAAAAATACCTACCACTCAAATGTACCTATCATTAGAGCGTCGCATGGTTTTGTAGTATTTCGGTGGTATTACAATGGTATTTTCTAACAATTATGTAGTATATATACTACACGATCTCCAGAGCGAATTCGTGGAAATCCTTGCGGCATTGCTTCATAGCGTCACTACGGAGTTGCGTCACGTGCAGTCGTGCGACTTGGTCTCCAGATGGTAAGCGACGATCCGCGAAAAGTTGGTTGTAATTTCAGTGATTTTGATGGATAACTAAAATTTTGATGGACCAATGTAATCGGGCTTAATCGGCATGCTTTCGCCTGAATTCGACTTATTTCAAAACAGTCAGGGAGAGTTGACGTTGAATGGTATTTACCCACCTCCCGTGGCATAGTAGTTAGGGCGCTTGATAAGGTTCCGGTTCCGTCCGGGTTCGATTACCGGGTGGTTCACCATTTTCCATTGAGGTAAAATTAACGGGATCGAAATTCTATTCTGCCGATCAAATGAAATAACAAGACACACACACATGTTCCACGCACATTCATATAAACACTTCATAGTATGGTTGGTTGTATGAGATTTTCGTATGATAATAAACTCGCCCATTGTGAAATTTCACAATAAAGAGTAGAAACGAAACAAACAAACAACAAGTCATACACTCTTGAACACAGTAATAACAAGTCATACACACAAGCACATTAATATACACACACACTTTATCACAGGGTTGGTTTTAAGAGATTATTGTAAGATAACATACCTGTCCACTGTGAAATTTTACAATAAAGAGAAGTAACTTAGCATAAAATAACATTTACAACACTGGTCGAGTTTATCACAGTCCATGTATCAGTTTTAAATCGTCGTTAACCGAAAAACTGAATCTAAATTGCCTAGGATCAAGTATTTTAAATGGAATTCAACGGCGAATCAATAATTACAGACGCGAAGGCCGCCGCTGTGTTTCGTATGGATAATAAAGATTAATGATAGAAATTCCAGTGCCCTGTAGCAGGAATTTACGTCCTACCGAAAAGACGCGTCTTTTTTGTTTATTTTCAGAAATTCTAGGCCTGCTGGCAGGACGCAGTTTCGTTCGGTTCGTAGAGCATCTCGTCCGCTCTAATGTATTAAGGTAGGGACAGACTGAGCCCATGTACGCAACTTATACGATGCAACGCTCCCACGTTAGTATGCACACTTTTCCCACGTATGGCAGCAGAAGCTGCTGTCACTTCTCAGAAGGTGCGCTTGTATTGTTTACAACCGCTGTACAATATGTTTCTGATTCTGATAGTGAGTCTGAGAACGATTTACTCGGTTTGTTATGTATAAATAAATATGTCCGCACCACAAAAACAAAAAAAAAGTTAAGAAAAGTAGATATTGGTAACATGAGGTAAATAGACAAAGAGAAAAGTTTGGATAATACCATACTTTAAGGCAGAACTTGTAATATGGTAAAGAACGATCCTTTGTGTACTTCCACATGTATTTTCTCTGTGCATGCAGCGACGTTCTATGTGTCTGACGAGTTGCAAACGTAAGTTCTAGAAATACACTGGTTTTACTCGTGGGACGCCGTACTGTCGATCTGGAGATCGCTGCAGTCGACGTTGCGTGGGACGCATGTGAGAGCGTTGCATATAACAAGTATATTTCTAAGTCATCTGTTTTCATGCAAATTCAAGGGTCCAAATGTCATAATTTATTGCAGACCTTGCGTACGTGGGTTCAGTCTGTTCATACCTTAAATCATGTCGCTTCGACCAGTTTGGCCCAAATGGCTGCCAGTAGAAGGCGCATACGCGCGAAAGCGACATCATTTTGGGGAAGATAAAGACAGTAGTCACTAGTTACTGAGGAACAGTAATACGTGTAGAAAACAACTTTTGTAAAGGTCTTTTAATACATGGACAGAAAAGCTTCAACCGTTCCCTAAAAATAAACGATTGACAAAATTAACGAATATATAACGGTTAGCAACATGCATAATTCAACGACTACTTTTAATATAAAACGTGTAACATTTGTTCACAAGAATTTTGTCTGACCTCATTAACAACATAATTAACCAGAATTCGTATTGTGTCTTTCGGCATCAGCAATAATTTATTTGCGTCTTTTAATACCACGAATGTAATTCCGACGTCATTTTGAAGATTTCAACGTCAAAATGTTGGCTATATAAACAAAGATTTTTCATGTATTAAAACACTTTCTTTACTCAATCCAACTCCTGGTCTTCGCACTGTATCATACACGGGAGACCAGGCCGCATCCAACAAATATGACGGCAGTTCAAATCAAAGTTGTTTGTTTGTCTGTTCCTACTCTTTTTTGTGAAATATCACAATGGGCGTGTTTATTATCATATGACAATCTCTTACAACCAAACCTACTTATGAAGTGATATTTGTATATGTGTGCGTGTAACTTGTGTGTAAATGTGTGTCTTGTTATTGCATTTGATCGAAATAATTGAAATGCAATTCCGTTAATTTCATTCCAACGGAAAGTGGTGACTTTGTCGGGAATCGAAACCGGAACCTAACAATATAATATCAGGCGACCTAACCACTATGCAATCGCACCTTAGTATCATGTAGATAGTAGTAGTAGTTGTATATATCTATAATAAAAATCTAATATTTTGTTTGTAGTAGTAACTAAATACTATCTTTTGATGAGAGCTGGAACCGAACCGGAACCGGATCCGGCCTAGTGAAGGCGTAGCAGTTGCAGTATCCGCAATATTGGATGCGAGCCAACCATTTAACAAAAATATATTTTAAAGATCGTTGGAGCAAACACAGAAAGTTGGCGGCATACCAGAAAACGAGAAATTTAGCGACACGCAGAAATCACATTCTCCTTAATAGTCCTTAAGCAACAATATACTGATGGACAACAGGGTTGCCAGATGACCGGAATTAGACAAGACAGCTCAGTATTAGGGTGATTTTAGGAATGAGTTTTTAGGGTTTTAATATTAAAAATAACGAACGTAAGGTTTTCCGGCTTTTGGTTTATCCAAACAGAGCGCGGGACATAGCTACAATCGTAATGTTTAGATATTCTGAATTTTTGTCCCCGTGCACTGAACATTATTCTGATTTTACAAAAGACAATGGCGTCACATGAGATTCGTGGAATCAAACGTTTCGAGTCTCTAAAATTAAAAGAATTTATGACACTTTTTGGTCATTACTGTATTTAATACTACTTAAGAGGAGTAATTTACTCATGAATTTTAGGAAAGATTCAAACCAGACGCTCTGAACGTATGTAGGTATATACCAAAGGGCTGGTACTTACTTGGAGAAATGGTATTCATTCGACAGTAAACGGATGGAAATGACAGAATAATCCTGACCGCAGTAAAATTCAATGCTTTTTAGTTTTGGAAAATCTGTGATCTATAGAATCACACGAAGCGCGCGCAGTACAAAAAAAACGGCACCGACTTAGATTCTGTGGATTTTTGCAGATTCGAAAATTGCACCGTAGTGCGCTTACCACAGAAATGCGTTTTTTTTCGTCCGCCGTAAAAAACGCACTGCAATGCACTTCATCGCAGTGGGCGCCAGGGCTAAGAGAAAAAAGATTTGGTTTCAAATTAGTCTGCGTCCGTCATTTATTAATATTGTGTAATTGTAATTGTAGTAATTGGTAATTGTGTTTTTGGCGGTAATAAAATTACTGCTTATTAGATAATAATCTGAAATCGATCAGTAAGATAGGTTTAAAAACAATGTTGTTTACACGCCTTATTCCATAGAAAAATGATAAACTTATCTAATGGCCATTTCAACATTAGTGCGTAAAAATAAGTGTAGGTCCGTGACAAGCACAATTAATTGTAAATCTTATCACGTTCAGCGTCACTTGTATCATTTTTTGATACACAGTGTTATATCACAGTGTAAACGAATTGATACACACGACTGGTTTTCGTCAAAACCTTGAGTATCCCAAATGCCTACGTTGTTTAATTAACGCTTTCCAAATGGCAATCCAAATGCACATGTATGTCTTATGGCGAAACGTAATCTCCTAGCCTCGGTGAGTTTCTTGGTAAATCTGAGTTGTGAATCTGAAATTTAAACTAGGAGTAGCTTTCTTTAGATGCTTAAATATAAAGTAAAAAAAAGAAATATGAATTCTTGGGCACCGACATCGTGGTATTGTGCCGATTGCGTTTCTTTGTGAACTAAAACTGAAATTAGTTCA
Source organism: Micropterix aruncella (assembly GCA_944548615.1). Classification (NCBI taxonomy): domain Eukaryota; kingdom Metazoa; phylum Arthropoda; class Insecta; order Lepidoptera; family Micropterigidae; genus Micropterix; species Micropterix aruncella. The sequence continues at coordinate 18,776,543 of OX155960.1, read as the reverse complement.
AGCGAACTAGATAGAGCAATGCGTTAGAGCGGAATATGAAACGAACGATCGTCGATAAAAATTACCTGTCGAACTTATACTCGTCCCAATAAATATGAACACATTTCGTGCAGTCTCAGATTCAGATGCTTTATCTGGTGGGTAGTTGTAATCCTAAAAAGTGACAACCATTCATTTCACATTCTGCTCTAGCGTACTGCCCTGTCTCGTTCAAACGAACTAATTTCCGATTTTATTTCACGAAGAAACGCAATCGAGCCCAATATCTACTTTAATATAAACTGGCTTAGTCGTATCGAAATATTATTTAAAAATAATTTTTGAACACAACTGAACATTTATAGGAGACTTGTGACGCATGAATTATCAATATTTTTTCCTGTTCTGTTATTATTTTTGGAAAATGTGCTCAATCTTCGGGGAGGCTCCCTCTGTGTCCCATATTATATTATATAACGATGTTATCAAGAAAAACTCAAAACTAATGCTTTCGAATGCTGAATTTAGAAGATTGAAAAATATTCTTAATAAATGATAAATTTAAAAAAAAACATGTTTGTGTACGGATTTAAGCTTGGCACCGAACGCGTTAATTTTAAGATTATTATGAACATTTTTTTTTACTTTCACAATATTGATCCCTCCGTTTGGTTTCCAAACAATATGAGAATTGTTATCCGGATATATTGTATGCAAAATAGGAATAAAAATATATCAAAGAGTCTTTGTGAAGTGGCTGACGAAATTGAAAGTCAACTTGGGCTCGGCGAAAATGTCACGTTTTCCGTGGACGTGGGCTAGACGTAGACACGTCATCAGAAAGGAGGAAAGTCGGTGGATTCAAAATAACATTTGCTTTGATGGCCGTCGCACTCGACGCCACGCCCGCGTCGTCCATTTTCACCACATATTATATTTTCATATTAATACTAGCTAACCCGGCGAACATCGTACCGCCTAACAGTCAATCAATGCCGTGTTACAGATTAGATGAACTTAATTTATGATTTTATGAAAGTAATACAATGAATACAAAATAAATATTAAGTTCACTACTTTATTAAGATAATAACACAAAAAGAAATATAAAAGTTGTGTCAGCAAGACATAAATCGCGTGTCAGCAAGACATGATTGAATTAAACTATATACATATTGTGCAGCATGGGATGCACTCGGTTTAATTTTCTTGATTGAAGCACCTTGTAATATACGATATTTTTTTGATTTTTTATCAGGTGCAAGAATAAATAAAGCAGATGATTTGCCGACATGTGAACATGCCACGTACAACTAACCTAGAGAAAAACACAGATTTACATTTTGTATGAGATTTTTTTTTTCTTTCATTTAATTTTTTCGTCAATTTTCTCATTTTTGTTTTTAATAGTTATTCTGCTATTCGGGACGGAGACAAATACATCAAATCAAAAACCATGAAAATCGGTCCAGCAGTTTTCAAGTTATAAGTGTTCGAACAAACCCGAATTTGTTTTATATATATAGATAGATTATTTCACACATCAGACAATGTCGGGATTTTCACATACTTACTCTACTTTTTTGTATATTGCATTCAAAAATGCATTCTTATCTGTATTATCTCTTCTCTCCGCTTTCATCCCACGGCCTTCCTTACGCTCTCAGGAAAATTTATCAACTTTTATGTCCAAGTCATTTGCAGTGCAGGCGGCCCGAATATGGAACTCTGTGCCTGGGCCACTGACTCAATTTAGAAACCTGATCGGCTTTAAAAAATCAATGTGTAGACATTAACCTAATGCATTGTGACATATATATATTTGTGACATATATAGTTGGGTATCTTACTTATTTTATAGTGTTTATTAGAAAACACGTAACATTAAAAATCACGGGTGACAGATATTGCTGTCTGTTACTGACTGAAGAAAGAAACTCTTTACTGAATACTCGTTTACTTTATTATGCTATTGTGCCGGAATAATATATCACAGATAGACAATATTTAATATCAATAAATCACTTTATAAAAACATAAGAAATAAAATTTAAAGATAGGTAGACATAATTCAATATTAGAAATCAATTTAATAAAGTCATAAGTAATAAAAATTAAAATGTCAATTATAATTAAAAGACAGACTGGGGCCGGTAGAGCATTAAACGTGAAAGGGTCGTAATAAAAGAAACTCGCGAGAAAGCGTTATTTAGAAATGTCCGAAAAGGTAACTACAAACTAGTGATGTAAGTATAATATAGTGGCAATTTCTGGGAACGTAGGTTTGAGGAAGACCGGTCGCGCGAGTGTCTCCAACGGAACGCACGTACTGCGAGGTCTCGCTCCCACGCCGATATTTGAATTTGAAATATCTTCACCCCCTTTCGTCCCCTAGCTTATCCTTACGTTACATTCCTCCCATCTATATTGACATATGTGATAATTTTTTGTCCTATTTTCATTATTATTACACGACTGCCCAACCAAAAAAGAGTGTAACCGAAATGTTGTGTTCAGAGTTCATCTATGGACAAACATTTTTGGAAAGAAAGAAGGAAACGGAAAGTAAGAAACTGAAAACATTTTCTTCTTTATACCACTATAACTTCTAGACGCTCAAACCAATTTGGAAGTATGTGGTATCGTTAGAACGTTTATGTCATCCCGAGTGTCATAGGTTACCTTAACAGTCATAATTTCAAGTAAATAATTGTCCAAATGTTCAAATCTCCAATTATCAATAAATTAACATAAAAAAATCGTGTTTAGTGTCAAATGAAAGTTTTGATTGAGTACATTCCAAAAATATATTATATGTATCTATATGGATAAATACATGAACCACAAGGATTTCATAAACAAACAAAAAATATATTTATAAATACAGTCGGCAGTAGTGTTTTTCATTCCTTTCAATATATGTAATTGTTTTTATTATTATATTTATAATGTAATTGTAGTAATATTATGTGACCACTTTTTCAAAATTTACAATTGTTATATGTTAATTTGTCTACATAAGCATTTAGTCACAATAACCCTGGCGGTATGGTGGTAGGATATTGTCACTTGGCAGTAGGCACACCATATTGTACACACATATAATTGTACACACACAACAAACAAATAATTCAAGTTTAAAGCTTATTCAATACATTACTAAAATAATTCTTATTAGAAACAGTTTGTTAATTTTAAGTGATTTTTTAATTCTTTGCCATTTTTTTTTGATAATTTTAAGTACCTAGCATTTTTAAATTATTTTGACGTTTTGTGATTTTTAAGTATATCGATTATTTTTATTGATTATTTTGATTTGTGGTTTTAGTGAGTACATTTTAATTTTGATTTTTAAGTATCGCCAGTATTAAAATGCTGCATATCCACATATCGTAAAAGCAATAATGAAGAACTTTGTACAAAATGTACCTGGTGATCAATTTGGATTTAGATATTACATTTCTACAATTTAAGTTTTTTCGGAAATAAACAAAATGAAAATGAAAATATATATATATATATATATATATATATATATATATATATATATATATATATATATATATATATATATATATATATATATATATATATATATATATATATATATATATATATATATATATATATATATATATATATATATATATATATATATATATATATATATATATATATATATATATATATATATATATATATATATATATATATATATATATATATATATATATATATATATATATGTATATATATATATATATATATATATATATATATATATATATATATATATATATATATATATATATATATATATATATATATATATATATAATGTTTTTATTTCAAATAAAATTAGTAAAAGCTACTTAAAAAGTAGCGAAGGAAATCCCAGCTTGTATTGGGAAATGCTTATGTTTGAATGAGATATACTTACGGATGTGCACGACTTTCGACGGTGCAATGTAAGTTTAAAGGTCCTTTTGCAGTCGACTAACGATCACTATTCATCCGTAAGTATATCTCATTCAAACATAAGCATTTCCCAATACAAGCTGAGATTTCCTTCGCTACTTTTTAAGTAGCTTTTACTAATTTTATTTGAAATAAAAACATCATCCTATAAACGGATTTCTTTACAAACCTTATCAAATATAACAATATTATACTGTTTTCTACAATATTTCTTTACAATTTTTTAATATTATACAATTTTGTATAGGTTTACCCTATTTTGATAACATTATACAATCTTTATTATAAACTCCTCTGCCAGAAATTAAGATTGAAGTTTCTTCTTTCATTTCATTGAGCATATGGAGGTTTTTTTATTTTTATTTCGATTTAATGGCTCGTTGATAACAAACTCAGCCAATTGTATCATATTTTAAATGTTGGTAGCATTCGAAATTTGAATTATTTCGTAATGTCACTTTCATTTAGAAAACGGCTTTGCCGAAGTGATCAATAGTTTAATTTTTTATTTTTTCGCTTAATTCGTCTCAATTGAAGGCATTTTGTGTTGCATAAGGATAAGCCCTATTTATGAGATATATGGATGAATAGTGATCGTTAGTCGACTGCAAAAGGACCTTTAAACTTACATTGCACAGTCGAAAGTCGTGCACATCCGTAAGTATATCTCATTCAAACATAAGCATTTCCCAATACAAGCTGGGATTTCCTTCGCTACTTTTTAAGTAGCTTTTACTAATTTTATTTGAAATAAAAACATCATCCTATAAACGGATTTCTTTACAAACCTTATCAAATATAACAATATTATACTGTTTTCTACAATATTTCTTTACAATTTTTTAATATTATACAATTTTATATAGGTTTACCCTATTTTGATAACCTTATACAATCTTTATTATAAACTCCTCTGCCAGAAATTAAGATTGAAGTTTCTTCTTTCATTTCATTGAGCATATGGAGGTTTTTTTATTTTTATTTCGATATATATATATATATATATATATATATTTATATATATATATATATATATATATATATATATATATATATATATATATATATATATATATATATATATATATATATATATATATATATATATATATATATATATATATATATATATATATATATATATATATATATATATATATATATATATATATATATATATATATATATATATATATATATATATATATATATATATATATATATATATATATATATATATATATATATATATATATTTGATAAGGTTTGTAAAGAAATCCGTTTATAGGATGATGTTTTTATTTAAAATAAAATTAGTAAAAGCTACTTTTTAAGACAGTGTGAAGCGCCTTTATATTATGTACATACTTAGATACCTAGGTAAAAAAACGACACATCTTATTAAATCAAATTCAAAATAAGGCAAATTCAATCAATGAAATATTCAATTTAACCATGCAATCGAAAATATTAAAAAGTTTGTCTTGTCACCCCAAAACTTTCCCGGCAAGACCTCCCAAAATCACAGTAACTGTCATAGGAATGTTGGAAGATGGGTTATATTAGTAAACAACATTGGAATGTATAAACAATAAATAGGATTTCATTTTAATTCGAGCAAAATCGAAACATTTGCGTAGTAGCGTAGCGCCACTCAGCGGAAATCCAGTGAAAAAGCTTACAAGCGCACGTCGGAGACTAAGCAAAGACACGAACCGCAGTCGCGGCTCATAGGTAGTAGTGCGCAGTGACATAGGTACGCGCTAACAGATGTCACTGGAGACTCACAGACATATTTTAGTCTGGAAATGGTCTTAATCGTCTCGAGGGATGGGGGGGGGGGGGGGAGATCAAAATGTCTTCATCTCGAGAAAAAAATGCGCGTTCACAATACTTTCCCTGTTAAGAAATTAACCTGCTAAATGAGAAACCATATCATTTATAGATACATTCGACTTTTCAGGTGTTCGAAATAGAGACTAGGAGCATCTAGGAGGTTGCGAGGAAAATAACTTGCGCGCGCGTGCACCGATCCGAGTTGACAACAGCCGTTCGTAAACAATTTCCGTTATTCCGGTAATTTCCGTTGGTAAAAGTGCGAAACGCAAGCGTATTGCGATATTTTCGATTCGTGATTATCTGATTCAATTCGTGATTCGTGATTATGTGATTGCGATATTTTCAATTCGTGTAAACGAGTCCTCGAGCAACAACGCAGATACGATGAATACAAAGTTTATGAAGAAAAGTGTCCATATAAACTTTACGCATAACAAGGAATATAAAATTTCACTAAGAAGCAATCAAGTAAGGAAAGGAGAACGCGAATACGGTCAAATAGCATGTTATACAAAGAGCTGTAACCATTATTTTTATTTATTTAAAATACAATTAGCAAAATTTGTAAATTTTAAACTCACACCAGACTATGCCCGTCCCAAGGTAGGCTTACTGATTTTGATATTTTAATATTTTAACCCTTTTATAGGCATAGGGGATATAGTTGCCAGTCGATGTTTCCAGGTACTGTTTCTAACTTAATTCTTAATAACCACGAATAAGGCTCATTACTCTTAGCTCCATCTATCGTCAATGCGATAAAATCAAAACAAGAACTCTGATTTGGTTCTGCCATCTTGTAGATCTGTCGTAAACTGAATCGCGACTGAATCGTGGGAAATTATCAAAGCAATTGATTTCATGGCTTCAATTTGTGTCATGAGTGACTCGTGAGCGATGTCGCCCGTGTAAGCTACCTCAACGGGTGGCGACCGTTTGATATTTGATATTTGAGTTCGCGCAATGCACCGTATTGAAGATTGTCTTAAAGACTGTCATTGTGCCGATGAAGATATTTGTGGCTACCTTAAGTCCGGATCCGCGTCCGGCGGGCGAGGCGCCGGCGGCCCCCGCGGCGCCGATCTTGATGCCGGCGCCGCGCTGCGCCGTCGCCGCCGCCGCCGCCAGCAGCAGCAGCGCCGTCGCCGCGACCAGCGCCCGCAGCTCAACCATGCAGTCGCCAGGCGGACCTGTAAATACGACCAATCATTCGTAACATTTTCTAATATTATTATTCAAGCACATGTTAAGTATATGCCTGCTGCATAGTGATTCCGTCGCTAGATAGGCTCGGCGCAACGAGCTACCGGCCACAGCCACCGGTGGTTATCGAGTGCGACGAGTAGCGTAGCGAGTGCGTAGAAGGTAGCGAGTGGTAGCTACCGGCCACACGTGTGCGGCCAGTCCCTACAAAAAGAAATGAAATCCCAATGAAAAATCGTGTCATCTGCTTGTCGCTGGCCACGAGTGGCTATGGCCGGTGGCTCGTTTGCGCCGAGCCTTGGATTACATTAAGTCAGTTATAGGAGTCAGTGCTGGCGCCGAGAACTGGCCAGAGCTGACGTTTTGAGTTTTAAGTCAGTAACTAATTCGATATAAATCAGCCTTTCATAAAATTAACGGAATTGCATTTCAATTCTGTTGGTCGAATACAATAACAAGACAAGACAAGACACACACTCAAGACACAGACACAACAAGACACATTTTCAAGCACAAGTTACATGCACACATACATATAAATACTTCATAGTATGGCTGTACAGTAAGTATTGATCAATACTTACTCTACTTCATTAGGTAAAGTAATTATTGATCAAATACAATTAAAACATTCTGCATTTCATTCACATTGAAATGGTGTATTGTTTCTGATTTATGCGAGTACAATGGACAAAAGTTATGACGTCCCAACAAAGCAGGTAATCGATTCGCCTAGCCCTTCGTATCCGTGGTTGGTAACAATCATGATTTTAATTTAATGCTGTTTGACTTACTATATCTGTGTGTTGTCACATTATGTTTATACATCACTACCTAAGTGCATTTGTGCGTTGTGTTTATCGGTTGAAAATTAATTCAATTCCATTCTATATTTAAATTTTGTATTATTTACAGATCATTGCAATTGTTTTCATTTAAGGAAAGTAGTATATATTAAAAGATGTAAAAAGTTTAATTTTTAAATATTTAAATGAGTTTTATTAAATTCAGCACTCTTCTTCAATCAAGTGAAAAACCAAACTTATAGATAAATTTTAATTTCCGGAAAATGGTAGGACTTTGTATATAAGTGAATAGGTTTTAATCGGTTTATAATTGACCACCCAGACTTTCTTCGATCATCCTATATACCCATGGTATATAATGCAAATAATACCGGGCCTAAAATAATACTAAGTTATTGGAGCTCGTCTTCCGGTATTCAGAAGAAAATGTACTTAAAGCTTTTGAAGAAATACAATCTGATGGTAAAATAAGAGAAACATGCAGATAGTAAAAATTCCTCATTCTGCTTTAGCCAAGAAAATAAAGCAAAGGCATCCTGTTTGAGAAAAAATAGTTCTTCCCACAATATTAACGCCTCAGGAGGAACAGTTTCTTACAAAATGGATTAAAGCGAGTGCTCGAAAGGGTTTACCCTTTAAAAATAAACTTTTGATTGAAACTGATGTTATTAAATAAGATTAGCAACCTAATCCATTCAAAAAGATACTCCCGGCCCTAACTTGTTTGCAAGTTTTATGACACGGCATCCAGAGCTCCTTCAATGGCATGCGTAATCTATGTCTAAATAGCGTATACGGGTTTCAGAAGACGATATTCGAAAACGGCACGCCGGATTAAAATATTACTTGGAAACAGAAAATGCTGTAGACATTCTTGATTATCCTGAGAGAATTCTGAACGCTGACGGGTCTGGTTTCCACCTTTATCAGGTTTGGTGCTTGGACCGCGAGGAGTGAAGTTTATGAAATAAATGATTAAGAAAAAGTGAACATCTCAGTTCTAGAACAGCACACTTTCGGCTACGGTTGTGTAGTGTTGCCGCCGTTGATTATATAGGTTGACTTTTATTAACCAGCTTCTTTCAAGTGGGTGAATCAGTACGAGCAAATAAACAACTGTTGATTTAAGAAAATGTGAAAAAAAATATATTTTTTAATTTTTTAATTTTATGTTTTTGAAAATTAGTATAAAGAGCGCTGAGTACGCTGCGCCATGTAGCGGCAGGTAAAATTTAGCGAATATTATTTTTTCATCATATTTTACCTACTGCTAGATGGCGCAGCGCGCTTAACGCATGTCAACTTTTTATTCAAATATCAAGTTCTTCAAATATACAAAACATAAATATAATTATTTTTTTTTACTTTATCTCGTTCTGATTCTACCTCTTCGAGGATGCCAGTTAATTAAGACTCACCTGTATATTCCTGTGAGAGAATTTCTCACGAAATAATTTGACATATTCCGGAAACCTGTAGCGTAAAAGTCTTCTAAAGGCTGGATGACTGCAAGGGAATTTATTATATGGATAACGCGGTAATACCTGCTTTAAAAGCACTATCTATACGAACGTACGTGATACGTCCGCTATATTATTATATAGAAAAAAAAGTATTCAAAATACATACATACACATTTATATAAAACCGCTATATAAAAACCGCTATATATTTTGTATGGCATATTTTTAAACAAGTACCGTGGAATATGCCAACTTTGCCAACAAGGGTAATTTTGCCCGAACAGCAATTTACAAGCAAATCCGTAAATGTAGAAAAATATTCTTGTATTATGGCAACATTGATGACTTTGGTGGAAAATAGGTTATATATGTAGCATCAATAAATATCGCGTTTGTTGTTAGCTTCACTCAGTAACTTGTTAACACTTGCCGAATACAGTACGTGTTTTAGCGGGCAAATTTTTACATCAAGATAAAAGTGAATTGGGCGTTATGGCGAATACACAGGTTAGTTTATTTTATTGTATGTTTTAAACAACTAATTGTAGAACATTTCAATGATAGTTTCAACTCCGAAAGTTTTATAATAAAGTAGTTATGATGATGGGCAAAGTTGTCTAATAATGTTCAGACCTTTGAATGCCAACATTGCCCGCCATCAAAAAAGACGTAGGGTTGACACATTTACATATTATAAAATTATTTTTTTGACGATCGTGACTTAGAGAGAGCATATATTTTAAACGGATTATATTTATATTTGTTATAAAACCAAATTTTTTAAGAACATTATTTTTATAACCATTTTTATATTTTTTTAGAACAACAAGCCTAAATCAAGAATCAGAAATAGAAAACCAAGACATAAACTGGGGTCTCGAAAGTATAAAAATTACTCCGATGAAATTATGAAATTTGCTTGCGAAGCGGTTAAATCAGTCCAAATATCTTCAAGAGATGCTGAGCGACAAACAGGTATCCCAAGACGCACTATTGTAAATAAAATAAACAAAAATCACACAAAGTCCGTTGGGCATCCTACCGTTTTGACAGACGTAGAAGAGTTAAAAATTGTGAGGGTCTTACAAGCTTCTAGCGAATTTGGCTGCCCTCTTACTAAACTGGATCTGAAGCTATTAGTTCATGGATATTTAAAGAAGAATTCACGACATCATAAATTCAAAAATGGAATTCCTGGTGATGCGTGGGTCCAGGGATTTTAGCTAGGAATGCTGATGAATTGACTCTAAGAACTACTCAAAATATTTCAAAGGCGAGAGCTGAAAAAGGACCACAAGAAATAGCTAACTATTTTAACAATTTAAGCACAATATTGAAAGACATATCAGCAGAAAATATAGTAAACCTTGACGAGACAAACCTTTCGGACGATCCAGGTTCTTCCAAGGCTATTTTCCGAAGAGGCGTAAAGTATCCAGAAAGAGTAGCCAATTCTACCAAAGGAAACATATCTCTTATGTTCACAGCAACTGCGAGTGGTCAGTGTTTGCCTTTATATGTTGTCTACAAAGCTACAAACTTGTACTCCGAATGGATTACTGGAGGACCACCAGAAACCAGGTACAACTCCACTAAGTCAGGGTGGTTCGACAGCGCTATGTTCGAGGATTATTTCGAAAAGATCATTCTTCCTTGGGCACAAAAGTTAGCAGGGACTAAAGTTGTCCTTTGTGATAACTTGTCTAGTCATTTGAGCGTCAAAGTAGTAGAGTTATGCGAGCAAAACAATATAAACTTTGTTTTCATCCCTCCGAGATCTACACATCTCACCCAGCCTCTCGACGTTGCATTTTTCGCACCTTTGAAAAAATCATGGCGTAAAATTTTGTACCAGTACAAACTCAGAAACCCAAACCAAACTGCCCTAAACAAAAAGCATTTTCCAAAATTGCTCAGCGAATTAATGGAAGCAATTCGGTTAAAGGAGGCAAAGAACATTAAAAGTGGTTTTAGAGCTTCAGGAGTATTTCCGCTGAATCCACAAGAAGTATTGAAAAAGATCCCAGAAATGCAAGAAGAAATATTATCGTATGGAATTGATCGAGCACTGATGGATTATCTAAAGGAAATTAGAGCTCCAAAGCCGATGCAAGTTAAAAGAAATAAAAAAGTTAATTGCGAGCCCGGGAAATCAGTGACAGTTTCTGATTTCAATATTAATTCATGCAAAGATGCACTTGAGTGCAATACGAAAAAGAAAGCAATGAAAAATAGCTCAAAGAATAAGAATTCTGGAGTGGCAAAAGTGCAAAGAAATTATGAAAAAGCTCTATTTTTAGATGAACGAACTGGCCTTTTTTGTAAAACTGATATGATTTCAAATAATGATATAAAAGAGGATCAAGACTGTTACTTTGAAGAAACTCAGGATCAAGACTGCTATTTGGAAGAGACTATCAATAATACTTCTGAGTATTTGACTAATTCTACTCCGAGTCTTAGCAAAATGTGTATCAATATAATTAACACCTATTTGGGCCAATTAGTGCATAATGCTCCAACATCATCGACGTCTGCACATGCTTTTCATAATCAAACATCCGTTAAGAATGGTCCTTCCAAAATAAATATACTCTCCAATGTGATTATTAAAGCAGGAACTCAAACGACAGATGTTCGTTTCTTGAATGAAATTTCTAATACGATCGAAAAGATGCCGTTCGCCACTATACATAATAGTAATTTGCCAGAATGCCTGAAAGGAAAGGAAAATAAAGTTTTAAAAAAGGTAAAGGAGGAGTATGCTATAGCATCCACATCACAGCCTTTTCGAAAAGGGAAGAAAATTAATAGAAGAGATAAAGTTGGAAATGATTTAAAAAGAACAAAATCGGCCCGAGGGCATACTTCAGTAAAAAAAGGAAGAAACGATCTTATACGAGTAGTACGTCCAGCTCGAGTTCTGCGGATATTGAATTATTCACAGCTGACTCGGATAATTCAGATTATGGAAATTATATAGCTGAATGCTTACGTGAAGTAGAAGAAGAAGAAAAAGAATTCTTGGCAGATATCCCATTTGGACTATATGACATTGAATATTTTACTGAAAACCGCGGCAAAATCAAAGTAGATGACTGGATTATAGTACGGTTTGCTACAAAAAAGAGTTTAAAATATTTTGTGGGTAAAGTACTATCAATCAATGACACAAAACCTACAGTTAAATTTGTACGAAAAGTAAACCAATGCATATGTGAAAATGGAACCACTTTTACTTACCCAACAGTTGATGACATTTGCACAATCCAGCACTTACCAGATGTAATTTCAGTGTTACCGGAGGCAAAGGTAACTCGACGTGGTCAAATAATCTTTAATGTCAATTTCTGTAAATTCAACGTGCAATAAAGTGTTGACCTTTGTTGTATGTAGTAAAGTGGAAAATTCCTTTTTATATAAAAGCATATTTTATAATTAAGACTGTCTACTCCGAAGGATAGTTTAATTTAAGATAAGAAAAGATTTTGCCAAAAGACACTAATTGTTATTTTTTGTGTGAAATTAAACTTTTATTTTAAACATTATTTTAAACAAAAGAAATTTTATTTTATATTTCCATTTTCTATACCGACGCATACAGAACTTCCGAAGACCGATTATGTGTGAAAATGTGAAGACCGATTAATTTTATGATTTTACTCAAATGTGACAACCCTGGCATTTTTAAATTGCTACATGCGGCTTGTATGGAAAAGAGAAAAAATATAAGGGTAACATTGCCAACTCATTCCAGCGCTGAATTTTGAATGTTATTGATTAGATTTCGAAAATAAACGCCATCATTACCCACATCCTTGTACTGGTACTTGTTATCTTCATAATAAAGGCTATATTTGCGTCAAAACTCGACATGGGCAATGTTGGCTAAAAGTCCAGATAATTTTGCCCGCCAACAAAAATCCATCAATTATAGGATAAAATCTTAATTTATAATAATTTTGCTAAACAAATGCATGCACATGGTCTTAGAGTTGCAGCAGATAAAAATTATACCTACCCGCCCATAGAAAATTCTTTCAAAAATTTATGTTTTTCAAAAATAGCGGGCAAAGTTGGAATGTTTCACGGTATTGTTATTAAGAAATGTCATGAAACAAACAAGGATGTACCTAATTTTTGAATAATAACCCAAATTAAGAAGCAGAAATGTATAACTTTCCGTGCTTCTGATAAATCACATAATTACCCAGTCAGTAAATTGTGTACCGAAAACCAAATAATAGTATATGCACTTTATCCAAACGCAAGCTTAATATTACAACCAGTAGATGTCTCTGTAGGTATTTCGTCCACTGAAAATATCGTGGAAGAAATCTGTAGAGAAATTGAAATTAGATACAGGAAATCGAGTTTTTTCAAGATCTCAATTTCCTCCCCTGCTACAAATGGCGTTGAAAGCCGTTTGCGTCCTTGATCATGACGATATAATATTCTTTTAACCCAGGCTCAGGAGCCTTGATATTTTGTAATGTTTATGTAGGTTAATGAACAGAGACTATTTTAAACAAATTTCTGTAAAAAATTAAGCAGATAACTGCAAATTACAATTTAGGGCTATTGTTTTACGTATGTGACTCTGAGCATGTATATTTTATTATGTCTGACTTTGATTATTTTTACTGATTATTAGTTACATTAGTTTTTGTTATGTAACTGAACAGATACTATTTTAAACAATTGTCTGTAAACAATTAAGCAGATAACTGCAAAATACAATTATTTTGCAGTTATTACTATACAATTACTATATTTTATTAAATCTATCTCACTTTGGTTATTTTTAGTACTATTTTTACTGATTATTCGTTACATTAGTTTTTGTTAGGTAACTGAACAGACACTATTTTAAACAATTTTCTGTAAAAAAAATCAAGCAGATAACTGCAAATTACAATTTTAATCTATCGTTTTACGTATGTGATTATTGAGCATTTATATTTTATTATGACTGATGTTGGTTATTTTTAGTACATTTTTTACTGATTATTCGTTACATTAGTTGTTTGCTATTGGTTTCTTTGGCTTTTAAATTTATATATATATATATATATATATACATATATATATATATATATATATATATATATATATATATATATATATATATATATATATATATATATATATATATATATATATATATATATATATATATATATATATATATATATATATATATATATATATATATATATATATATATATATATATATATATATATATATATATATATTTCGCCAATTTCGCGTCTCTTTCGTGTGTCGAAGAACGTGATAGTAAAAAAACCGCGATAAACTGTTGTGTAAAATATATTTTTTCTCTTTACAAAAATGTACAATAATACGTGATAACGCGAGCGTAATTTCTTTCAGTTGAATCGTCTCTTGTTAAGGTACAGAATCTTAAAATTTAACCAATTTCGCGTCTCTTTCGTGTGTCGAAGAACGTGATAGTAAAAAAACCGCGATAAACTGTTGTGTAAAATATATTTTTTCTCTTTACAAAAATGTACAATAATACGTGATAACGCGAGCGTAATTTCTTTCAGTTGAATCGTCTCTTGTTAAGGTACAGAATCTTAAAATTTAACCAATTTCGCGTCTCTTTCGTGTGTCGAAGAACGTGATAGTAAAAAAAACCGCGATAAACTGTTGTGTAAAATATATTTTTTCTCTTTACAAAAATGTACAATAATACGTGATAACGCGAGCGTAATTTCTTTCAGTTGAATCTTGCGTCCTCGTACAGGGTCACCAATTTCGTCGGTCGCACCACGTACTGATTGTCCGAAAGAACTGATTTTCTTTGCAGTCCAGCGTAGTCGACGAGCTCGATGCGGTTTGCCTTCTGATCGGAGAAGTAGATGAGTTTATTGGTCGTATCGAGGGTTATGCCTCCGCAGATAGCTAGATTCGATGTCACCAAGTCCTCGACTCTTTTGCCGTCCAGACTGGCTATGGAGACGGTCGACTTGGGGACAGACTTGGAATACCGCATAGTGCAATAGGCGAGTTTCTTGTTGATTGGATCCACGGCTAGGGACTTCACCTGCACATCATCAGGGAGCGTGATGACCTTGGCGCACTGCTTGGCTTCCATGTTGCACACTTCAATGCTGACTCTGTCGCTCGCTTCATTCACAATGTAAACGTTGTTAGTCAACCAGTCGACTGCCAGCTCTGACGGTCTTCCGATCCCGGACATGGACAATATCGTATTGGTCTGCGAGTCCAGTCTGTTCAAAAAACCCTGATCAGCAACCACGAAGTAGATAGTTTTCGATGATGCCACAACGTCCACTCCTGTAATCTTTGCAGAATTATCCTGGAAAGGTATTTTCATAGAGTTGTTGTTGAGAGAGAGTTGATGGATCTCGGCATCCGCGGTATACAGGACTTCAGCAGGATCACCGATAGACTTGCACGATATACGATCAGTCCTGAGTTCATATCCATCTCGGCAGGTGCAGTAGAAGGAACCGGCAGTGTTGGTGCAGTACTGAGCGCAGATTCCGCCTAGACACTCATCGTGGTCCAGACACTTGGAGTGGTCCGTATCCAGCTGTTGACCCCGAGGACACGTGCATATGGCTCCGTGAGGAGTGGCCACACATTCTCCATGGCAAGGGTGGTGGTTGCAGGCCGTATTGCAAGCTCCGTGTTCATCGGAGTCATCTTTACAATCGGAGAAACCGTTGCAGACGTGTCTCAGGTCGATGCATTCACCGTTGCTGCATAGAAAACCGTCAGCGCAAGCTTCCTTATCTGCTTCAGACAGTTGCGGAGTTTTGGTGGTGTTACAGGCTGCGTGTGATTCATCTGAGCCATCTGTGCAATCCCTAGTGTTGTCGCACACCCACAGGAGTGGGATACAGTTGCCGTTATCGCATCGCCATTCCATCGGAGCACAATCTTCGATGATTCCTGGAACTTGGGGCGGTGAGGCTCCTCCGCTGGGTCCAGGAGTGACCACAGCTGAGCAGTCCATCTCGTCGGCGGCGCGTGGGCAGTCCGCTACCCCGTCGCACCTTTTCTCGTACGGCAGGCAAATGGATGAGTCCGTCTCGCACATGTACTCGTCATGGCCGCATTTAACAGTTTCTTTAATTTCCGTGCATCCTTCTTCGTCAGAATTGTCTCCGCAGTCATCGAGTCGGTTGCACCTGAACTTCTGATCCAAACAGCGGCCATTTAAGCACTGGAACATTTCCGGGTCGCAGTCTTTCAAGTTTGAGCATCCGCGGTGTTCATCAGTGCCATCATCACAGTCGGAGGCTCCGTCGCACTCCCATACCTTTGGAATACAATTTCCCACTCCGCATCTGAATTCAAGGCTCCTATTAAAATGTCGTCGATATACACGAATATGAACGGTAAGCCCCTCAGTACTTCGTCCATAAAACGCTGCATCGTCTGTGCTCCGTTTCGTAGTCCGAAGCTCATTCTGCACATCTCAAAAAGGCCGAAGGGAGTGGTGATGGCTGTCTTTTCCATATCTTCTTTTCTTACCGGTATTTGTGTGTATGCCTTTACCAAATCTAACGATGTGAAAATGGTGCTATTTTCCAGCGAGTGCGTGAAATCCTGTAGTCTCGGGATAGTATATCGATCTGGTACGGTGATATTGTTGAGCCTCCTATAGTCTCCACATGGTCGGAATTCTCCATTTGCTTTGGGGACCAAATGCAGCGGGCTCGCCCATTGGCTCTTCGACGGTCGGCAGACTCCGGCTGCGATCATTTCGTCGAATATCTTCTTTGCCGCTGCGTACCTTTCTGGATTAAGTGGCCGCGGTCTGGCGAACACAGGTGGACCTTCCGTTTCAATGTGGTGTTCCACCTGGTGTTTCGGTTGTCTCGGTTGAGATGTTGCTGATGTAATATTCTGAAACTCGTCGAATATTCTTAGGTAATTCGGCGATTGTTTGATGGCCTGGATGGATAGTGCCCGTGCTTCTGTCGTGCGTGAGTTTGGCGAGATTAATTTTTTTTTGAAATAGGTCAACTAATAGTCGGTGCTTCGCCAAAAAATCTGCTCCTATGATGGGCTGCTGTACATCCGCAATTATGAAGATGGCCGCCAATGGGTTTTCTAGGCCGATGTTTAGTGTCATCTCCTTTCTTCCGTATGTGGCGATGGTAGTACCGTTAGCCGCTCGAAGCCTGAGGTCCGCTCTTCTGCCGTTGTCGGATTTCCTTCTTGGAAGGACGCTGACATTTGCGCCAGTATCAACCAAGAAGAGTGCGTTGGTGCTGCGGTCTCGAACGTATAAGCGGTTGGTGTCGTCGGCGCCGAGTTGATCTACCCCCGGCGCCTCTAGTAGTTTTCCGCCTGATTCCTCTGCTTCTTATAGTTGCACGGCTGTTGACACCTCCTTGCGGCGTCCCCGAAGCGTCTGTGGAAGTAGCAGATGGTTTGTTCATTTTGCCCTGCCGAGCTGTTTCCCGCGTTGTTCCGCTGCAACTTTGCTATTTGCTCCGCCAGATCCTTGAGCTGTTTTTTTATTGTGGTCATGTGGTCATGTGCTTCCGCCCGCGTGTCGACTCGGTTCACTTCTTGCGTCTCCCTCGCCGTTGATTCCATCATTCGATCAGCTAAGTCCGCTAGGACGTCCAGGTTGCTCTCAGTATTTATCGACAAAAACGTCCTGATCGTCGTAGGTAGATGACCGAGCCACATCGCTTTAATGGTCTCATCGGGTATCTTCCCTCTGTTGAGCCCTTTCATTCGTCTCATTAACTGCGACGGCTTGTCACTTCCCAGCTCAGTCTCATGGAGTAATTTTTGTAGCTGTTGTGTCTCTGATTCCCCAAAAACGCTGATTAATCGGGTCTTGATCGCTTCGAACTTGTTGTGGATAGGCGGTTGTAGCAGTAAGTCTCCTACCTCCCGCAGCGCCGTCCCTGTCTAACTGTGTGATTACACAGCTGAATTTATCTGCGTCGCTGCATTTCTGTGTTGCGAGCAGGATCTCCACGTGTGCGAACCATAGCCGTGGTTCCTGATGCCAGAACGTCGGTATCCTCGAGTTGATGCTCAGCGGAGCGATGTCCTGCACTTGCCTGCTGCTTCCGGCCGTGCCGCTAGGAATGTCTTCCGTATTCATTTTCTTTAGGTTGTCCTGTTGGTCGTTGAGTGTCTGACGAGTTGTAGACCTTGCTCGTTAGTCCGATTCAGGCGCGCCGTCGATCTTCTGTACCTTGACAAATTCAGCTGTGTAATCACACAGTTAGACAGGACGGCGCTGCGGGAGGTAGGAGACTTACTGCTACAACCGCCTACCCACAACAAGTTCGAAGCGATCAAGACCGATTAATCAGCGTTTTTGGGGAATCAGAGACACAACAGCTACAAAAATTACTCCATGAGACTGAGAGGGAAGATACCCGATGAGACCATTAAAGCGATGTGGCTCGGTCATCTACCTACGACGATCAGGACGTTTTTGTCGATAAATACTGAGAGCAACCTGGACGTCCTAGCGGACTTAGCTGATCGAATGATGGAATCAACGGCGAGGGAGACGCAAGAAGTGAACCGAGTCGACACGCGGGCGGAAGCACATGACCACATGACCACAATAAA
>OX155960.1:18576467-18757467 GCA_944548615.1 Micropterix aruncella | reverse complement strand
GCAATGTTATTAGAATTCTAAGTCAGATTTATTATTTTTTTTAGAATTAACATTAAGACTAAAATTAACAGATTTATGATATTTTGAAATTTTTGGAGCACCGATTTTGAAACATCTCATCAGATTTTGCAATCTCGGCACTAAGAAGAATTATTTTTGTACGTAATTTGGTCCTGATTGTATTTATACATTCAAGTAAAATGTATATATTTTAAAAAAATCAATTATATTTGGCTTACAGAAAAAGTATATTTTGTTCTTACTCAACAAACCCTAGCTAAATTGTCATATTTTAATTTATTAAATTTTGAAAATGGGATTTCCCTAATTTCAATAAAAATGACATTGATCGTTTTTCCTTGTAAACCTTTAATTGTTTTAAAGCCTTTGTATCACACGCCTGTTAGATAAGACTGCTCGGATTTTACCGTTCTTAAATTAGATTTGAATAAGCTCCATTTTAGCCACATCTGCCATGACAGTTCAGAAACGGAATATGAACGTGTATAATGTGTGCTGATTCATTTTGGGGATTTAATAAGCTCTGTACCATCAAATAAAAGGCTAATACGTCAGTTGAATATTAGACTCTGTTTCAGTGCAATTTCGTATACTGAATTAGGCACCAAAAAGAAACGGAATACGAACCAGTGCAACGGGACGACAAAAGTGCTTAGAGGCGTAGTATAGAGCGCTACGCCGGACAGCGATGGAGCTACAAGTGCTACGCTTGGCGTAGGCGTGGCGAGGGTAAAATTAAAATATTTTAGATCTCGTCCGTATTTATTTTTTTTAATTTAGGTTAGCGAGGTATACTGCTAACTTATCTACTAGTTTAAATTGTTCCTGTGCAAGGATATGATTGGAAATAATAAGATTTTCCTTCATCCTCCTATATTATACAAAACTGTGTCAGAGCGGTTCCCAAAACATTTTTTTGAAACGGAAACCGCTCACATTTAATAGATACTGTAAAGTATTTAAAGGGAGGGGGGGGGTTATTGAAATTAAGTGTTTGGCGAGTTACATCACGATAAAATCCACACATCTACACAATCTAGAAAATATTTAAATAGACAATGGGCCCGATTGCGTTTCTTCGTGAAGTAAACTCGGAATTAGTTCATGCGAGCGAGGTAGCGCAATACGTCAGAGCGGAATATAAAATGAACGATTTTTACTTTTCCAACATAAAACTACCAATTGAACATAAATCGGCATAATGTAAGACTGGCCGAAATGTTTTCAAACTAAATGAGATGGTTTTATGTTCGGCAGGGAGTTTCTGTTTATCTCACATTTCGCGTTAACTCACTGCTCTGTCTCATTTGCACAAACTATATTTACAAAATTAGTTACCAAAGAAACACAATGGAACCCAATTATAGTCTAAAACGGAAAACCTATATTATTAGTTTAAAAATTTTTATTACAATAACGATTACTTAAGTGAGTGATTATATGATATATGTTAAAATACCCGATTATTAGTAGCTGAATGTACCTACATATGCATGTAAATATCTCAAGACGGCCAAAAAAACATGAATCCCGTGTTTTTTTTAGAGTAAAAAAAATATATAAATCTTTTACCTCTGGAATAACAGATTAGTCTCAGATTGCTGTCAGTTTTTAAAAAATACCGCTTTTCTTTAAATAAAACATTAAACTCGTTTTTCTCAAAACCATATTTTCGAGTTTTTCGCCTGTGTTTACTTGACGGATTGAGTTTTTCCAAATAAAAATGAAAGATTATTAAATTCTCTTCTGTATGAACTAAAAAAAACACAAGAAAATGTTTATATATATTTTTAAACTTGTAAAGCACAACATTTTTGGGCGAATCTCGATTTTATTTATTTAAATACTTGAGAAAATATAAAAATTATAACTTTTAGTACACTTTTTTAGTTCGTCTACAAAATACATATGTAACAGGTTTCAGACAAAATTACGCTCCCTATTACCGGCTCAAGCTGATACCGTCATTTCTGCTGCGCGAGAAACATTTGCAATTCAATATCTCAAAAATAGTTTTTTTTATATTACAAAAGATATTTTTATTTTTTAAATGTTATTCAAACTGGTATAAACGATCCATGAATAGATTTCAACTTTAAGTATAAAAAATATTGATATACATGTTTTTTCGGCTATCTAAACCAGGCCCAAAGGCGATTATTATTATATCTTAGGAGATTGGAAACTAATGCAGTTATATGGATTCCAGCTCAGGATATTTATTTACATATTTATTTTACCCACAAGGCTGATGCTTTTTCGTGGAACCCGCCTTGTTGCCTATCGGCAACATCTTCTATGTGGGCATTTATAGCATCACGCGGTCAAACACTCAGGCGGTCACCCATCTAAGTATTGACCGCGCCCGACGCTGCTTAACTTCGGTAACAACGAGGAGAACCGGTGTCAACGCGGCTACGGACGCTACGAATTTTTATAACACTATGTTGAAAAAAAACAAAATATTTCTTTCGTGACTGAATATTATCCTTACTTATACCCTACTGGGTTTTTACTGCGGATGGCGGGCTATAACTCCCTTAAATTGCGTAGAGCAATGCTCGCATGCGAGAAGGTTTGTCTCTTTGTTCCGGATAAGTATAATCAAGTTCGGTCACGTACTCTATTTACGAAGCAGTCCTCGCAAACCAACCTATGTCGGTGGAGGCTGCTTACGCTTGCCTCACGGCACATAAATGCGCTATTTTCGACAGCGTCAGACCTAGATATATTTTTAGAGCGAGCCCTCATCTCCATATCAGAACGAGATCGATTGTTTTTACTCTATGTATTCTGTTACGTTTTTTAAATTCTTTATGTCTATACTTGCATATTAAATGCCTATTTAATACTTGTTATGTATGTACTTATAATGCAAATTAAATGCTTATTTAATACTTGTTATGGCGCCGGGATGCAATCCCGCCGGGAGAAACCGGTCCACCAGCTCTGAGGCTTGAGACACGTGAGTCTTACCCGGGGTAGCCTTCCACTCGAGGAGGCTTCTGAATAGGAGCTGAATCGTGAGTTGAGCCGATCCGAGAACAAAGTGGATCTTGTGGCCCAAGCTTCACGAAACCGTTCACCACCGGAGACAGTACTGTTTCCAGACTCCCCCGACTGTTAGTCAGAATGCACAATCGATTGGCTTACGCCGCACGGTGCGCAAACTGTCGAGGAGCGCCAGAAGGTTGGCACCTAGGGGAAACTAGCCCTAAGGCCAGAGTCCTACCCGGGCTCGCGCTTAATGCGTGGAGGCCGCCGGATAGGTGTTGACCCGTGAGTGTGACCGACCCCGAACAAATAAGTCTTCGTGGCCAACTCAACAAGGGTCCGTTAGCTCCCCAAAGGACAGTGAGATCAGAACTGTTTTTCCTCTGCTGATTGACGGGTATTAGTCCCTCAGCCCAATCCAAAAGATATTCAGCGATGTTGCAATCGCCATTATCTAGGATAGACTGAAGTGCTGTGGTTCGTCATGACTTATTCTGCGGATAACAAGCAAACGGCTGCTATTACTGCGCACATTGTAACTGTGGTGGGGCGGCGAGTAAGGCGCGAAAGAATTTTGAAAATCTGCCGTGTACACAACACTCAATGTATCTTGTGTTACGTCCTTGCGCTCGGCGATGGGATTGCGCACGTAATATTCCCGCTCCATACATTGGCCAGCGTTGGCCGCATCGCCTATGTCCCTCTCGCTTTTTCCCATACATTATTCTGACGTCACAGTGGGGCAGCCTCGCTTCCACTCGCATTTGCCAACATTTGCCAACGTGTGGAGCGGGCAGTGGAGAGTTTGTAACTGTCATCTCTGTTAAATTTCGGGATTCTTTTTATTTCAATGACTTCCAGTTAATGCGGGGAAAGTAAAACTGTTCTTTGGATAGCACAATGGAATTTTGAAACTGTACCCAGTGGTTATTTCCGCTTTTTCAATATGCGTTCGCAGAACGATTATTTTTCTCACTGAATGGTTTTAACAGCTTTGATGTTTTCCACCAGTACAAACTTCACGGGGTAAATTTGTTTCTATCTGATTTATAAGGTCAAACAACCGCGACAGTCTTCAATGTCATAAAAAGACATTCAGTGGTTCAGAATCTGATCTAATTTTCAACGCGGATGAACGTCGAATTTATATTACCTACTGTCATATAGACAACATGGAAGGTTTGGGAAGTATTCTAAAATGAAGACGTTTAAATACACACACATGCATAATATATTCTGTTTGCAAATCATTTTTTAAT
The DNA here is from genome assembly GCA_944548615.1 of Micropterix aruncella. Taxonomy (NCBI): domain Eukaryota; kingdom Metazoa; phylum Arthropoda; class Insecta; order Lepidoptera; family Micropterigidae; genus Micropterix; species Micropterix aruncella. Next base: position 18,753,193 of record OX155960.1, on the reverse strand, counting down.
TGCAATTTAAGGTAGAGATAAACTGAGCTCACGTACGCAACGTATGCAACACATTATGACATCTGGACCAGTGGTTTTGCATGAAAACAGATGGCAGAAATATACTTATCATACGCAACGCTATCAAATGCGTCTCAGGCAACTTCCAGCTACGATCACCAGATCGGCATGGGAAGGTGGAGGGGATGATAATACTAGAACTTACGTTATCAACGCGTCAGAGACACCTATGTCTATAACGTCAGTCCATGTACAGAGAAAAGAAATCCGAAAGTACACAAAGGATCGTTCTTCTTCATATTCCAATGTCTGCATTAATATATAAACTTTCCTCTTTGTCTATTTATCTAATGAATTCAACACCTTTTTTCCCTTAAATGGTCTTTATTTTTGCGGTGCGGACACATTCATTTGAAAAAACTGAGTAAATCATTCTCAAACTCACTCTCAGAATCATAAAATATATTGTATAGCGGTTGTACACAATACAACTACACCTTCCCATAAGTGACGGCAGCTTCTAATTCCATATACTATATATACGTTGCATACGCGGGATAAATGTGCTCACCAACTTGTATGTGTTGCATCGTATACGTTGCGTACGTGGAATCAGTCTGTTGCTACCCATATAATTGTTTAAAATGTCGTTTAAGGTTGGAAAATTGTGGAATCCTAATGGGGATCTCGCGGAAACCAGTTTCAGAACTCTTAATTCTATCATATTATCCGCTGGTTTACCCTTGGCTACGGAGGTACTGAAAGACCACTTAGGCGTATTTCAGATATTATCATTCATATCTTTTGCTTCAGCAATTATTCTCATTTAAACATGTTTATTTCTCATTTCTATTAAATAATGCCCGTTTTGGGTATTTTATATTTATGGTTACTGTATTCAAATTTCGCTGAATCATAACATTTTAATTATTGAAGACCCGTTTTATCGAAATGAATATAAACTTATTTAATATGACAAAGAACTTGTTTTGACAAAAAACAACAATTGACAAGGTAAATAGTGAACACATTGTAAAATAGCAACTTGCGGTGTCTACTACAACGGGCGAGCCCGTCACCACAGGACGTTTTAACGATTTTCTCGTTCTGTCGCCCTGCAGTGAACGTAGAAGACTTTGGACAGAACAATCCAACGTCCAGCTACGTCACAACCCGCAAGAAGCCAACGCCTTTACCGCGAGATAGCCAGTAAGGTTACCTGGCGGGCCGAACACTCGCGCCCTTGCTTCCAATTGTGACCAGATTTCTCCGGTCTCTCGATTGGTTCCGAGTTCGAGGTCGCTTGCGCGGTCCTCTCCCTTACGAAGCGGTGAAACGGTGTACGCCGAATCTATCGCAGACCAAGGCGTCCTTTGCCCGACTCTGAACCGGGATCGGATGGCCAATGGTCTTTTCAAGAGCAGTCGCCGTAAGGTAGGCAACCACCCCCGCTCTATAGGAAACAATACAGTTCCCAGACTCCCCCGACTGTTATATAGTCGGACAGCACAGTCGATTGGCTTGCGCCGCTCGGTGCGCAGACCGTCCAGGAGCGCCAGAGGTTTGATTCCCAGGGGAGACTGGTTGACCCAGTGTCCTACCCAGGTTCGCACCCCATACGTGGAGGCCATCGGATGGGTGTTGACCCGTGAGTGTGACCGACCCTGAACACATGGGTCATCGTGGCCACCTCATCATGGGCCCATTAGCTCCCATTGTAAAATAGCAGTAAATTGTTGGATAATTGATATTAGATTGAGATTAAAAAAAAAAAATTGAATTGGTATTACTGCGGCCGTCAATTTTCACTGCGGCCGTCACTGCGGTATTTTTTTAAATTTTTATAAAGTAATATTTTGTACTTAAATTTATTTTATAATTATTTTCTACTACTTCAATTATTCAATGATTGTTATTTTACTATATACTTGTTTATTTTATTTTATTTTTTAGTCTTTTTAATTAACAAAATCATTTTTTTAACATCTTCATAAAACTAAACTTTAAAATTTAAAATAATATTATATCAAATTGGCGTTTTCCTTGGAACAGGTACTGCCTAGTTAGGAGTAACGCAAAATCATTCTGTAAAAATTATTCCTAAATATTTTTTTGTAACTAAATAAATTGTGATTCCGCGTGACCTAAGGACATTGGTAAAACTAGCTAGTGCAGCTAGTGCTAGTAACTAGTAAGTGCTACGATAGGTAGTGCTAGTGCTAGTGATTCATACCTAGTGCAGTTAGAACATTGGTAAAACTCGCAAAAATCCTAATATTTTCGTCTATTTCAAAATTTTAATATAAAAATACAAATATTATATTTTTATGGTTAGTTGCCGATGATATTATTATTAATAATACTGTATTTATTATTAGTTCTAATGCTTGCAATCTGTATATAAATCATTTATGTGTCACATTATTTTGTAGAGAATTTGATTTTATATTAAAGTGTATCAAATTTTACATTTTGGAAAAGACAATAAATAATACTAAAAGTGATATTGATTATTTTAATTTTGGCAAAAAGTGTTTTTGAATGATTATTTTATTTACGACCGAACCTGTAAAAAACATTTAGGTGTTATTTTTGGCTTTTAGGATTATTGCTTTTTGTCTGTAGTTTAAGTCGATCTGTAGGTAATAGTTGAGGAAAATAGAAAGACTGTAGGTAATAATTGAAGTCGATCTTAACCTCATATATCATGTTCGGAACCTAAATCTTTTCTTTCAAGGTGTGATTACGAGCCAAAAGCATGCAAGTATGCGGGCAATGCAGAGGAAAGAGGAGATTGACAATGCTTGAGGGTCTGGGAGTCTCGAGTCTCTTATGTGTAGAGGTTAGTGCCTGTGTCTGTAAACGGGTCCAGGAGATCGATACCGAGCGAAGGGGGCGTGTCGTACCGCGTGACGTCATCGTCTCTGCTCTCACATAACCTCGCTAACACAGCTCGGGTTATGTAATCGTACCCTTATACCAACACGCCCCTCTTTCACATTACTATTATATAATATATTTCTTAAACAAATTTTCAGTTGAGAAAAGTTCAACTTTCAAAATTTTTTTTTTGCAGTTTAAATTGTATAATTTATTTTTAAATATGTGCGTTTTACTCGATTTTCTCACCGGTTGAAGCCGATGATCACATCTCAGAAGAAAAACCGCTAAACCGTAGGGGCAACCAGCGACACCGGCGTCACGCCCACTCGTCTGACAGCTGCTCGGAAAAACCACAAACACCCCGCACTTCACACCCCCCACCGTTCGCAATCGCATCAAATCATTTTAAATATTTTTTTTAAAATGTCGTGCCTTTAATAAAAATTGCGGACGCACAATATACGCTCGCGAAAAATAATAAACAGGTGGGCGTGTCGGGGGGGCGATGGCGGCGCGCTGACGGACGCCGGCACCCGCGCGAGCAACCGCGCCGCGCCGCCTCTGCAGCCGCACTGCGCTGGTAGGCGCCGAGACGCCCCTATTTATAACCTCGCCACCCCCACCCCCTACCCCAGCCTCCGCGCCGCTCCCGCGTTAGAATTCCGAAAGTAGTGAGGAAAAATCTCTTTGAGTCGCGGATTCAAAGAAATTGCGGAAATATTTCATGACGAGCTTTGCAAACTCTAACGCTCGAAAAAGACTAGGTGCGGTGCAATGAGGTATTTTTGGAATCTTTTCTAAAAAAATGTTATAACCCCGGCCCATTGGCATAGTGGTATAGGTCGGCTGATCCTACATTGTAAGGTTCCGGATTCTATTCCCGGCTGGGTCACTATTTTCAGTTGGGATAAAATTAACGAAATAAAATTTCAATTCTGTTGATCGAATGCAATAACAAGACAGACACTTACACACATGTTACAAGCACACATTTGCAAATATAATATTTGCAAATTTTTTGTATCGCCCGCGTAAAACCTTTATGTCGAGTGAATAGCAGAACGGAACAGTTATTGTGCTAGAACTAAGCCCTCCCTTTCTTATGCGAACTTGATTTTTTCGGTCCTTTCGAATTCCCCAATCCATCGAAGAAGATTGATCCGGATACGTTGATGCTCGAGTTTTAATTTAAAAAAATTAATCGACAGATATATGATTTATGATTTCTAGGAAGATATGATTTCGGATATTGGGTTATGATTTGTAGGAACTTACCGCAAAATAGTATAATTTTGCCATCTGCTCTGCAAGAGGTGTTGCGTGTACTCGTACTTGAGGTACGAGGATGAAATATATGAATTAATATGAATTATTCCATTATATAATCACGTATTAGTAGAAAAATAGATTGATTATTACCTAATACCAATAATTGCCAACATCAATACATAAATACAATGAATACATATTTACACATATACATACATGCATATATACAATACAATACAATACAATACAATCAACTACGCCAGTAAATAGGCATTCCTACACTTGGATGCGTCACAAAATTAAATGCTAAAATAATCAAAATATGCTAATGTGATGAGTCAGGGAGAATAATATATTAAAACAGAAATGCAAATTCTATGTAGAATAATCAAAAAATATATATTTTATTGCCAATCCAGCAATATGCCTTCGTATTTTTTTTTAAAAATGAATTTAATTATATGAAAATTAGAATGTCAGCATTATGTTTAAAACTTTACGCATTTCATTAATCATCAACATGGAAAATAAACTCAGAATTTTCAAACTCCCTTATACCATAAATTGGGTTTCTTACCAAATTATGTATAATTATCTTTTTAAATTGGTCCTCTCCAAGGCTTTTCATTTGCTCTGGAATCTTATTATAGAAGGACAAATTTTGGTGAATAAAACTGTTTCGCACTTTGCTAAGTCGCTGTCGGTTTATGTGGAGATTGGATTTATTCCTAGTATCGTGATGATGAAAATCACTGTTCACCGGAGCTTCTGTTAGGTGTCTACGAGCGTACATAATATTTTGGTAGATGTAAGAAGAAAATAGAGTCATTATTCCTGATTTTACAAATAGCGGCTTACAAGAACTTCTTGGTGAGACTCTATATAAACTGCGTACCGCTCTTTTCTGGAGGAGAAAAATTCTTTTTGAGTTTGGTGCCATTCCCCAAAACAGTAGGCCATACGTTATTAGGGAGTGGAAATATGCAAAATAAACGGATTTAGCTGCTTCAAAACCGCATAAACTTCTTATCTTTCCAATGGCGAATATGGCACTGCATATTTTTTTACTGAGATCATTTAAGTGATCAGACCATTGTAATTTTTGATCGATTTCTAATCCGAGAAATTTCGTGGAGGAGACATTTTCTAGCTGGTCTGACCCTAAGTATACGTCTATTTCGTTATAATCAGACGGCCGCAAAGAGAAGCATATTGATTTTGATTTATTTACGTTAAGTGACAATTTATTAACTTGGAACCATATACTAAGCCTGTCTATTGTTTCTTTTATTCTTTGGGCCAAAGTGTCTTTACTTTTATCGCTAAAAAGAAGTGAAGTATCATCGGCGAATAAAATGATTTCATCATCCACGGATTTCAGGCACTCTGGGATGTCATTAATATAGACGAGGAAGAGAAATGGTCCAAGTATCGATCCTTGAGGAACACCTTTGCGGATATTCTGTGGCGCGCTCTTGCTATTATCGACTTGCGTAATCTGAGTGCGTTCTTGCAAATAAGATTCCATGAGTTGCAGTTCCTTATTCCTAATGCCGTAATATTCCAATTTTTCAAGTAGAATTGAGTGGTCTACGCAATCAAAAGCCTTAGAGAGGTCACAGAAAATGCCTACGGTTTTTTTCATATTGTCTAGCCCAAGTAGTGTTTTTTTAATTAGACTGGCGATTGCATCTTGCGTAGAGAGATTTTTTTGAAATCCAAATTGTTTTTTAGACAGGATTTGGTTTTCAGCAAAGAAATTAACAAGTCGGATAAGAAGTAATTTTTCAAAAATTTTGCTGAAAACTGGTAAAAGCGATATGGGTCGATAATTATCTCTGTTTTCAGGGCAACCTTTTTTAAATATCGGCACTACTTTGGCCATCTTCATTTCGGTGGGAAAGAAGCCATGTTCCATGCATCGATTAAATATAAAAGATAGATTGTGCGAGATTACGGTTACAGAACTCTTTAGGATTTTGGTGGATATATTCCATAGGTCTGTTGAATTTTTCATTTTAAGTGATTTAGCAACTTTAATTATTTCGGAGGAATTGGTGGGGGAGAATAACAATGAATTTGGATTTTTATTACGATAGTCCTCAAGCAGGCCTAAAGCTGAGTGATTTCCCTTATTCTGGCAGCTGGTATTTAAGGGTATAGAGCTGAAATAGTCATTAAAAAGTTCTGCAACCGTTGTCGCATCATCTATACTACTGCCATTGACGTTGAGGCGTATGCAATTATTACCCGTTTGGTTCCGTGTACATTCTTTTTTAATGATACCTACACATATAATGATACCTACACATATATTACATATACATAAAACTATAACTTTCCTCCTTAAATTGGTTGGTCATCACACATTATTAGGTTCAAGTCGATGTTCGTTATATTTTGGAGACGAAATTGCATTGCATACGTCTTGACGATATTCAAAATAAGTCAGGTTGGCTGCCAGCCACTAGGAAAGGCTGTCCGCTGTTCTAGAGAGAGTATTGGTCTGATGCATCAAAGATAACATTCGGCTCATTCGCATACATAAATAATAACTTTAATTACTGATAGTCCAGTTAGTTGGTAGACTCCGTATCAAAGCATACAGACAAACCCCTATTAATGAGACTGTTGTCTGTTTGACATTTTTTTAATATTTACGCGGCGACAGGCGAGGGTTGAAAACCCCGCCCACCACCCGGGCAGTTCTAACGACGTGGGTCGTTTAATCTGCCCAGGATGTCATGCAACGACAACCTCACGCGTGCCGGAAGGGTAGCGCGTGAGGGGTGAGCGAACGGAGACCTTAGGAAAGATTCTCCGGGCTTCAGCCCCCGCCGGCACCCCGTAAACCGTTTATTTATACTTCAAAATGTTTACAATTATTACTTAATTACTAAACTAAACTAGGCGACTAAGCGGTAACATATTTTATTATTTATTTAGTATAATATATAAATTTTTTTTATTTAAATGATGAGGCGGTGGAAGGTATGCTCCATGCGGCGTGTCGGAAAAAAAATAAAATAAATAAAAACGGGCAGCAAACGGCAGGGGCGCCGTCGGAGACGTCGACGACCGGGATCCTGTGAAAGGGCACGCACCCACAGGGGCGATTAGGGACGATACAGTACGGGCGACTTCGGATGATGAAGCAGCCCACGAGTCGCACCGCTAAGAGGGGGGGCCCTCCCCCGGAGGAGGATAGCCCCTCTGCCTCAGATCCTCCCAGAGGGACACCCAGTGATCCACAAACTCGCGAAACGCAGCAAAGCAAACCCTACAACTTACCAAGTCCGCATACCAAACCGGCAGACTGCCGACGCACGAACCAACCACAAACAACATTTCCGCCCGTGCGGCGTCGAGCTTGGGGCATGTCCAAACGATGTGTTCGGCCGTCTGACGACCAGTGCCACACGAGCACCAGGGATCGTCGTTGAGTCCAAGGTCAAATAACTTGGCTTTGAACTCACCGTGACCCCCAATGAGCTGAGTGACATGGTGGTCAAGCCGCAGAAAATCCTCGTTTTTCATCCGCTCGGACACCGACGGAAAGAAACTATGGGTAAGGCGGCCCGTGCCGCCGCCGTCCCACCGCTCCTGCCAGACGCGCAGACTCTCCGCCCGAATACGACGGCACCAGCCCACCAACGTGGAGGACGCCGGGTCCACCGACAGACTAAAGTAGTCTACCGGCACCCCTCGTCGAATCCATGACACGGCTGCCCGCTCCAGAACCTCCAGATCGATCGGCAAAACTCCAGCGAGGACGGGAAGAGCGAGAGTAGAGGTCGTCCGGTACGCTCCAGTAATCGCCACAAGCGGGAGACGCTGGCCACGCAGCAGGACAACGCGCATGGCCTCCGATATGGATGGCCACGCCCAAGCACGCGCGGCATAAGCCACCTGCGGGACAAAAACACCCTTGTAGAGCAGTCTGATGGCCGGGGAGCGGATGCCCCACTCGGCCCTGCTGGAGCGACGAATGGCGAGGAAAAGATCTCGCGATTTCGTAGCCACGGTTTTCGCGTGTAAAAGATGCGACAGGGACGCCGACAACGAGACCCCCAGGTAGCGAACGGACTGCGGAAAAGCCACAGGACGTCCTCCAACCCGGATAAGTGGTTTACGCTGGAGACGCCCCTTTAACAATAAGGCTTGCGACTTGGCTGGAGAGAAAGAAAGCCTGTTGCGCTTTCCCCAATCGAGAATCAGGTCAATCGAACAGGCCGCCCTTCTCTCAACCTCGGCACGACTCTTGCCGCCCACCAGGAGGAGGACGTCGTCAGCGTATGCGCTGACGGTGCAGCCCTCCGGGTATGGCAGCCCGAGCATATCGTCAAAAAGAATATTCCACAGACAGGGACCCAACACCGACCCTTGCGGACACCCCATAGAAGGAACCTTGCTTGCTGACGAGGGCCCATACTTAATAATAACGGACCTGTCTGAAAAATAGCTTCGGATTATCCTAAGGATATTGTTCGGGCACTGTCTGAGACGAAGCTTGCTCACAATCATCGGCTACCAAGCGTTGTCGAAGGCACCCGAGATGTCGAGGAAAACCCCGACGACGTATTGTCCGTCAAACGCGCGAACCCATTCCTTCGCAAATAGGATGGCATCCTCAGTGGACCTCCCGCGGGTAAAGCCAAACTGCCGGTCGCTCTGAGGTGAGAGAGTCGCATCAAGCCGATCGCGCACGAGCACCTCGAGCACTTTGCCCAAAATAGGCAGATGTGTGATGGGCCTGGACGCTTTCGGATCCGACCGGGGTTTGTCGTTACCCTTGGGAATTACACGCAGGAGACCAACCTTCCAACAGCTGGGAAAGTAGCCGTCGTTAATGCATTTCTGCATTAAAACAGTCACCTCCCATCTGGCGAACTCCCAGACGCGCTTGATGATGCTCGCCGTGAAGAGATCGATCCCTGGCGCCTTACGAATCGACATAGAGCCTATGATCCGATCAAGTTCCTCCGCAGTTACATCCGAGACATCGGGAACGCGCGAGTCGACGACAGAAAGCCGCCTAATCTGCGCATGATGCGAATCATCCCGGGCGGGCTGATCCGAGGGACAGAGTATATTCAGGAGCGCCAAAAGCGACCCCTCAGTATCGAGGGTGGGGGCAGAGTTGCCATCCACGATGTTCGAAAGAAAATCATCAGCGCTTTTGGTGTTTTTGTGGATTGCCTTCTTCATGTCCCACGGATTGGCGTTACCTACCTCGGTAACCCACCGCCTCCACGACTCCGTCTTGGCATGCCTAATGGCGGCATGATAGACCCTACGAGCCGAAGTCAGGTTCTTTTTAAGTGCCTCCACGCGCTCAGGAGAAGCCGAACTCCTACGGGCCTCTCCCATTTTTCCGTATGCGCGTTTGTAGCTTTTCCTTAGCTCGGAGAGATCAGATGACCACCACGGGGCCGCGAAGCCACCGCGGGGTTTCCTCCGCCCTACCACGGCTTCACAGGAAGAAAAAATGGCCGCATTAAGTGCGGAGCACAAGTTCTCTGCGGTACTACTGGGGTGGGGGGGATGGAAAACCCTCGAGGTTCACGCAGAGGACTTCACCGAACCGATCCCAGTTAATGTTGCCGGTTCGGTATCGCCACTCGGATGGTGGCGTGGGGGGTATACGACGGCCGATGTCTGTTTGACAGCTAATGGTGCTTCTACAGTTGGCCCACTAAGACCCGCTGGTTTTCGTGGATCGGCCCAACTTACGGTACAGCTCCTATCCGGTAGCCTCCTGGAAGATGGTCGAACGTGCAAAAGGCTTCCGGTTTTTCCCTGCTACGGCACGGGGGATCGGTTTCCTCTGGGTGATGTCCTTCGAGCGCTGTTAGGCGGTTTGCCCATCGTACGGCGTCAGCCTATCGACTTTGCACTTCGGCCAATAGCCAGGGAGGGTCTGAAAATGCTCTTATACGTTTCGTAAGAAGCGGGGCTATTTGCTGACCTGATGTTAGCTAGTTGAAACGACCCGTTGGCGGCCCCATCCTGCGTGAACATACGGGCAAAGGACGCTACGGTCCGAGATAAATTCAAACTGAATTACCGCTAACATCAGGTAGAGGCTGCGCAAGGGACTTGGGATCCATAACCAGACGAAAAGACGAAAAAACGACGAAACCTGGTAGTACGGGTGCGAAGCCGGCCCGCTGGGTTCACTTCTTAGTGCCTCGCTGTAAGACGTTGGTCTCTTACTGGCGTTTTGGCGCAGCTAGACGTTGGTCTGTCTTGTCGATTAGTCTCTTCGTTCACACTAAGAAAAATATGGGATGGATCTTAGAATTACCATTTTGTTATTACGCCTTTATACAGAATAATGATGTTTCAATCGTAATTTTGTTGAATTTCAAGGGGTTTTTTTAACTTCATTACTCGATTATATGTATCAAAATGTTCAGTACGGCCCGTTGAGTATGATACGACCAAATCTGGTTGTGAAACAATTATCCGTTGAGTATGATACGACCAGATCTGGTTCCGCGTTTTTTTCACTTCTTTGACGTTCTCATATTTATTCATAATTATCTAATTGTTTAACAAAATGATATTTCAATATTCTATATTCGAAATTTCAATGCAATCATTGTGCAGTTGTTCTTTTTATGATTGGTGTAGTAGTTTCGTAGTTATAGTACTTTAATTCGATGTCGCCGAAAATCCTGCAAAAGAGACAGATGCATCCATGAAAATACCCATTTACTCCAAGGGTTAATACGGAAATAACACTATACTGTAGTTTCAACATGATTCATGTGTCTAATTATATCCGTACGTATCCTACTACATGCTGTAATGTTAGAAGCGAGATCCCAAGGTCGCAACGTAATGAAATAGTATTACGTTTCAACATTACGGCACGGGAACTACCGTCACGCCAACACCGTTATGCGTCATATTAATTCATACATATGAACCACAGTCCGAGTTACATACGTAATCCTTGTTGAAACATGGGTATGTCCGTGTATTACATCGTAAAATTTTTCTCAGTGCACCCCGTTATACCTTCCTGGGGTGACGGGTTCGCCCCTAGTAGCTGTCAACTCCAAACTGCTCTCTGTTTGTCCGTCCTTCTGTAAGTCACCTTGTCAACTATCTTGGCCTATTTTAAATCTATCCACATACAATTTGAATATCCATGTATAAATGTAGGTAGGTATGTAAACGTAGTTCTTAGTTCCTATTTTTTGTATTGTCGCACATTACAATTTCCTACAAAATAAAGACTTGCTTATGATACTCACAAATGAATTGTTTATTTTTTACATCAAACCACTCACTAACTTTCTGAAAAACTTCTCGCTGGGTCGCAAAATATTGTGATTTTAAAAAGTGGGTCGCGGGGTCAATTAGTTTGGGAACCCCTGCACTAGAGAGTAAGAAAGCTTTAGAAAGGGTGGATTTTTAAAGGCAATCCAGCTACTATTTATTTTAAAACGCTGTGAAAAAAAGCTATACGCCTAATCGACCGCATTCCAAACCCTATTCCACCTCCCACCCCCTCCTCCCTCGCCCCTTTCTGCAGCAACCGCCGACCTACTGACATGTTAGTGCAAGCCAGCTACATAATTCAACATAAGCTTACATATACGTATATGCACATTCACCATTGTCACCATTGTATTGCATGCACTAACTCACGAGACGTGGACAATGCTTAGAAAACGGGGATATAGGTACATAGGTCAAACTGAAAGATCCCGGAACTGGCCACTTACGTACACATTTTATAAAAATAATTATAATATTTGACAAAGGAACTTTTTGATTGTAGAATGATGTCTATTGCATATAACTGACTTTTGTTGTCGGGAGTTAATGGGCCCTTGCTGGGTTGGCCACGAAGACCCATTCTGTTCAGGGTTGGTCACACTCACGGGTCAACACCTATTCGACGGCCTCCACGCATGAAGTGCGAGCCTGGGTAGGACTCTGGCCTTGTGGTCAGTTTCCCCTAGGAATCAAACTTCTGGCGCTTCTGGACGGTCTGCGCACCGTGCGGCGTAAGCCAATCGACTGTGCACTCTGACTAACAACTTGGGTTGTCGACTACAGCGGGCGAGCCCGTCACCACAGGAAGTTTTAACGATTAGTCGTTCTATCTACCTGCAGTGAGCGTAGAAGACTTGGGACAAAACAGTCCACCATCTAGCTACGCCGCAACCCGTAAGAGACCAACGCCTTAACCGCGAGATAGCCAGTAATGTTACCTGGCGGGCCGACACTCGCGCCCTTACTTCCAATTGTGACCAGATTTCTCCGGTCTCTCGATTGGTTCCTAGTTCGAGGTCGCTTGCGCAATCCTCTCCCTTACGAAGCGGTGAAACGGTGTATACCGAATCTATCGCGGACCATGGCGTCCTTTGCCCGCCTCTTACCCAGGATCGGATGGCCGATGGTCATTTCAAGAGCAGTCGCCGTAAGGTACGCAGCCACCACCGCTCTATAGGAAACAATGGGAGCTAACGGGCCCATGATGAGTTGGCCACGATGACCCATGTGTTCAGGGTCGGTCACACTCACGGGTCAACACCCATCCGATGGCCTCCACGCATGGGGTGCGAACCTGGGTAGGACACTGGGTCAACCAGTCTCCCCTGGGAATCAAACCTCTGGCGCTCCTGGACGGTCTGCGCACCGAGCGGCGCAAGCCAATCGATTGTGCTCTCCGACTAACAGTCGGGGGAGTCTGGGAACTGTATTGTTTCCTATAGAGCGGGGGTGGTTGCCTACCTTACGGCGACTGCTCTTGAAATGACCATTGGCCATCCGATCCCGGTTCAGAGTCGGGCAAAGGACGCCTTGGTCCTCGATAGATTCGGTGTACACCGTTTCACCGCTTCGTAAGGGAGAGGATCGCGCAAGCGACCTCGAACTCGGAACCAATCGAGAGACCTGATAAATCTGGTCACAATTGGAAGCAAGGGCGCGAGTGTCGGCCCGCCAGGTAACATTACTGGCTATCTCGCGGTAAAGGCGTTGGTCTCTTGCGGGTTGTGGCGTAGCTAGACGTCGGATTTGTATTGTCCAAAGTCTTCTACGCTCACTGCACGGTCGATAGAACGATGAATCGTTAAAACGTCCTGCGGTGACGGGTTCGCCCGTTGTGGTTGACATCTCAATATATAGGAAACAATACAGCTTCCAGACTCCCCCGACTGTTAGTCAGAGTGGGGAGCTAACAGGCCCATGATGAGTTGGCCACGATGACCCATGTGTTCAGGGTCGGTCACACTCACGGGTCAACACCCATCCGATGGCCTCCACGTACGGGGTGCGAACCTGGGTAGGACACTGGGTCAACCAGTCTCCCCTGGGAATCAAACCTCTGGCGCTCCTGGACGGTCTGCGCACCGAGCGGCGCAAGCCAATCGATTGTGCTCTCCGACTAACAGGCGGGGGGAGTCTGGGAACTGTATTGTTTCCTATAGAGCGGGGGTGGTTGTGTACCTTATGGCGACTGCTCTTGAATTGACCATTGGCCATCCGATCCTGGGTGAACAGCCGGGCAAAGGACGCCTTGGTCCGCGATAGATTCGGTTTACTCCGTTTCACCGCTTCATAAGGGAGAGGACCGCGCAAGCGACCTCGAACTCGGAACCAATCGAGAGACCGGAGAAATCTGGTCACAAATGGTAGTTAGGGCGCGAGTGCCGCCCGCCAGGTAACATACCTGGCTACTCGCGGTAAGGCGTTGGCTTCTAACGGGTTGTGGCGTAGCTAGACGTCGGATTTGTTATGTCCAAAGTCTTCTACGCTCACTGCACGGTCGATAGAACGATGAATCGTTAAAACGTCCTGCGGTGACGGGTTCGCCCATTGTGGTTGACATCTCAATATATAGGAAACAATACAGCTTCCAGACTCCCCCGACTGTTAGTCAGAGTGGGGAGCTAACAGGCCCATGATGAGTTGGCCACGATGACCCATGTGTTCAGGGTCGGTCACACTCACGGGTCAACACCCATCCGATGGCCTCCACGCATGGGGTGCGAGCCTGGGTAGGACACTGGGTCAACCAGTCTCCCCTGGGAATCAAACCTCTGGCGCTCCTGGACGGTCTGCGCACCGAGCGGCGCAAGCCAATCGATTGTGCTCTCCGACTAACAGGCGGGGGGAGTCTGGGAACTGTATTGTTTCCTATAGAGCGGGGGTGGTTGTGTACCTTATGGCGACTGCTCTTGAATTGACCATTGGCCATCCGATCCTGGGTGAACAGCCGGGCAAAGGACGCCTTGGTCCGCGATAGATTCGGTTTACTCCGTTTTACCGCTTTATAAGGGAGAGGACCGCGCAAGCGACCTCGAACTCGGAACCAATCGAGAGACCGGAGAAATCTGGTCTCAATTGGTAGTTAGGGCGCGAGTGCCGCCCGCCAGGTAACATACCTGGCTACTCGCGGTAAGGCGTTGGCTTCTAACGGGTTGTGGCGTAGCTAGACGTCGGATTTGTTATGTCCAAAGTCTTCTATGCTCACTGCACGGTCGATAGAACGATGAATCGTTAAAACGTCCTGCGGTGACGGGTTCGCCCATTGTGGTTGACATCTCAATATGTTAGTCAGAGTGCACAGTCGATTGGCTTGCGCCGCACGGTGCGCAGACCGTCCAGGAGCGCCAGAGGTTTGATTCCCAGGGAAAACTAACCAAGGCCAGAGTCCTACCCAGGTTCGCACCCCGTGCGTGGAGGCCGTCGGATGGGTGTTGACCCGTGAGTGTGACCGACCCTGAACACATGGGTCTTCGTGGCCAACCCATCATGGGCCCATTAGCTCCCAAACTCTGACTAACAGTCGGGGGAGTCATTCCTGGCTATCTCGCGGTTAAGGCGTTGGCCTCTTACGGGCTTGTGGCGTAGCTAGATGGTGGACTGTTTCGTCCTTGTGGCGTAGCTAGATGGTGGACTGTTTCGTCCTAGATGGTGGACGCTCACTCCAGGGAGATAGAACGACTAATCGTTAAAACTTCCTGAGGTGACGGGCTCGCCCGCTGTAGTCGACAACCCAAGTTGTGTTTTGTTATCGTGGGAGCTAATGGACCCTGTTGCCAGTGGCGAATTTGCAGTCTTGGCCGCTCTAGGCCCCATGCCATGTATCAGGTACCAACCGCCCCTTTCTCAGCACCCATCATATAGACTACATAATGAATATAATTGTTTGCCAACTTTTATCGAAATCGATTCAACATCAGTTAAGTATAATAGCTGCCATTTTGTATTATTTCGAGGATTCAGGGATAATTGCACATTTAAATAAAACATTTCAACCGGTGTTAGGTTTTATTTATTTAAATAACTAAAGGTTATTCTCATACAAGATATAATAAGTGTTTTACAATGTGTTACAAAACTCGTCTGCATCTTAGGTAAGCGCAGCAAAATCATTAATTAAATCTTCGCAATCCAATTTCTTCAAACAAAAATATCTTCTATGTTAAAAGCAAAGCAAGACATTGTTGTGCGTAAATAATTTTTAACTCGTCGCAAACAAGAAAACGATCGTTCTCCAGAACAGTTACTGTCGGGAGTACACACACGCATACGTAGAGCAATATCTACGTTGGGTAAATGGTTTGAAGACCTTCAGTTCGTAACCATTTCAACAAACTGACAGCACTGACAGCACTAATCAGATCTTCGTTTTTTATTCTGCAGTGAGCGCGAAAATGGAGGCATTCTTCTGAAAAATTGTTCCTTAAGATATTTAGGTACTTTGAGTTATTTCTTGTTATCATGAGTGATTTTTTTGCCAATTTTGCCAAGATTAGCCGCCCCTAATATCTGGCCGCCCTAGGCCCGGGCCTACTGGGCCTTAGGGCAAATCCGCCACTGCCTGTTGCAGTTTGGCCACTAAGACTTATTTGGGTAGGGGTCGGTCAAACGCACGGGTCAACACCTATCCGGCGGCCTCCACGCAGAAGTGCGAGCAAGGGTAAGACGCTGGCAGCGAGCCAATCTCTCCTAGGAGTCAACCTTCGGGCGCTCCTGGGCGGTTTGCGCACCGTGCGGTGTCATCCAATCGATTGTGCATTCCGACTAACAGCCGGAGGAGTCTGGAAACAGTGATGTCTCCTATAGAGCGGGGGTAGCTGTTAACCTTACGGCAACTGCTCTTGAAAGGACTATTTGGCCACCCGATCCCGGCTGAACAGCTGGGCAAAGGATGCCATGGTCTGCGATAGATTCGCTAGACACCGTATTACGACTACGTAAGGGAGAGGACCGCGCAAGCGACCTCGATCATCTAACCAGTCAGGAGGTAGGGGGTATCCCGAAGGTTAATTCCAGAGTGGTATCCTGAAGGTTCATTCCAGAGTGGTAGGGAGGGGGATCGTAAACCGCAGGAAATATGCATTTTTTTTTTAATATTTACCAAAAATGCCTAATTTTGAAGTTTATACCAGGGAATCACGTCATTCATCAATCAATTACGTCTAATTAACCTGACTGCCTGGTATACAACTACAAAATTAAGTATACAACTACAAAATTAGGCACTAAGCAAACCATAATTCAAAGTCTGCTTCTGCCGTTACTAGACTATGCCGATGTCGCATATTTGGATCTCACCGAAAACAGACTGGATAAACTTGAGCGCCTACAGAACGTTTGCATAAGGTACATATTCAATCTGAGGAAGTATGACCATGTTTCCGAGTACCGATCAAAATTGCAATGGCTTCGTATACGGGACCGGAGAAATTTGCATATCCTTTCACTTCTATATAATGTCCTACACAACCCTACATCTCCCTCCTACATCAACGAGGCTTTTACCGGATTAGGAAGTCATGGTCTCCCACTTCGTTCAAGTCAGAATAATATCTTACGTATCCCAAAACACAATACCACTTTTTTTTCCTACTCCTTCTCCGTACATGCAGCTCGACTGTGGAATCAGCTTCCTTTAACTATTCGAGGCGCTAGCTCGCTGTTCACTTTTAAGCAATCATTGAAAAAGCACTTCCTTTCACAATAAATATTAATCATAAATTCTAACCTTTCCGTTATCCCCTCCCTTTCCTTACCTTATGTTGGCAGTTTATTTATTTACTTATTTATTTATTTATTTATTTGTTAATATATCAAAATATGTATGTATATACATATACATACATATAATATGTCAAACTCAAAAATTTATTTATATATTTACATTTTACTTTAGATACACACACAATGTATATTATATGCTATAATTTCAAATTTAATTTTAGGCTATAATTTGTTGCCTACTCTTCTTTTCACACCAGCATGTTGGTTGACTGGAAGATATTGCTGTAGTGTAGCAATAAGTCCGCCATTGTACCTTATTTTATTTTGCAATAAAGAGATTTTCATTTCATTTCATATTTGGTAAATATTAAAAAATATATTTACATATATCCTGCGGTTTACGATCCCCTCCCAGCCTGCGACGCGATGCTTGACAAGCATGCTTGATCATCTAGAGAGCCCCTAAGATTTAAAAATGTTGCCGTGGGGGACCGGTTTTGTCCATTGTATTTGATGTTGCCATTTGTATTTTCATTGAGGCATCATTTTAAAAATGTCGTGTCTCATAACGATGAAATTTAGTCATGAAAATTTGTGCTACATTTTTTTAAAGTTTTTAAGTGTAATTTTACAGCTCAGCAAAGCCTCGCTCGGCTTCAAACTGCTTTTAGCGATAAAGCAAGACTACAATTTATAGATAGTTTACAGAATTCAATAGCAGTCGTGCCAATCTCAGTGATGAATTAAGTTAAGGTCGCCCGTCAACCGCTGTTAATAACAAAAACATAGATGCTGCGCGCCGTGTGATCGAAACAGACGTAAGACCTACAATAAAATTCGGTTATCCTTAGTCATAGGCGTGAGTTAGGTGCAATCAATCCTACATAGCTGTGTTCGCAGTTGATCCCGCACAATTTGATTGAAGCTCAAAAAATGGGACGCGTCACTTTGTGCAACGCCATGGTTACCAGATTCAACGAAGGGGCGTCAAGTTTGGTGGGGTCATTAGTAACAGGTGATGGAACATGTATATACTTTTCTTTACGATAAAAAAATGTTTGTTTGCTAAGATGTATGAATGTTTGCTAATCTGTATCTGACTTGTATACCAGTAAGTATACTAATAAAATGAATATGAATATAGCTACGACCCCGAAATAAAGCAGTAATCGACTATTTGTATATTTCAAGATAAGGCGAAGTGCCTCAAAGCGGATAATAGCTTCTTTTCTTTTTAGGAAAACTGGACACGTGGCTTCTGTTGCTTTAGAGCAGTGTTTTTCAATCTTTTTAAATCGCGACACCCTTTATGGAGAAAAACAACATTTTTTTATTTTATTTTATTTTATTTGGTACCCAAACAGAATATTGACAACACATACAGTGACATATATATACTACAGTTACATGACTATATCAATATCCTTTTTATATGAGTACACAATTAGCACAATGCATGAACAATGGTTGAATTTTTAAAAAAATACGTTAAAAAAAAGGAAAAAAAACAAAAAATACCAGGATTACAGTATTTTAAAGAGGGACGCTTTGAAGGAGCATAAACTATCATGAAATATATCGATGCGATTGTCAAGATGAAATTTGTTATACAGACGACATATACGTGGGATTACGTTATTTACTCCGGTATAGTTTTTTGCTAAAGGTGTTTTAAATAAGTCTGGGTATCGAAGACTTCTTTTAGTAATGTTAAATTGTATTTTTTCTATACAAGAGGTATCGATTTTATTATTTAAAATTTTGTACAGAAACACTAAATCATACGCGATCCCCCCTTTAGACGTGTGGTGTGTGGATGTCTCTCTCTCTCTGTGTGTGTGTGTGTGTGTTGTGTGTGTGTGTGTTGTGAGGGTGTGTGTGTGTGTGTTAGTGTGTGTATGTGGGGGCCCCCTATTAACGATATCACCTAAACGCTTTATCCGATTGTTTTAAATTTGGCATGCAGGCATCATTCGGTCTTGGCAAGAGTTCAAAAGATTGTTGTTGAAACCGGTCCACCAGAGCACGCGCTAGTCATACTTCAATCTTGAAATACTGCAGTTAAATACTTGAAATTCGATACAAAGATGCCTTGTTGGATCTAAATCACGTCGTAATTTTTTATTGGAATATCTCGTATACAAGCGACGCAGACAATATTTAAAATCAGCCATATGACAAAATACTATACTTATAATTTTCGACAAAATACCTTTTGAATACCACAGAAAATACTGCGTATTGGCGCGCGGGTGGAAGGTTGGGTTGGCGCAGGGGGGGGGGGGGGGAGGGGGGGTTTGCAGGGTGGGGACTTGTCCAAATTTCTCCGCTGGAAAGTTACGAGCAGCTAGCGCCATCTGTTACCCATGTTTGTCACTATTGAGCCGCGGCTGCGGTTCGTGTCTTCGCTTAGACGCAGACGCGCGCTTTCGAAGCTGTTTCACTGTGTTTCCCCTGCCACCAGGGAGGGGATTCTGATTGGAATAAAATTAATTGTTATGGTTATAGATTCGAATGTTGTTTAATACCGCATCTTCTAACATTCCTATGACAGTTATTGTTGATTCTGTTGATTCTGAAAAGTTTTGCCGGGAAAGTCCGATTTTTCTTATTTATTCCGGAAATTTTCAAAGAGGCCCGTACACGCGAGATTTTATATTACCGTGTTAAACAAGTAAATATATTAAAAAGAATAAAAAACACGCCTGCCGTTACAGAAGTGAGCTTGTATTTATAATTATTTTTATTACGTTTTTTTCTAATGATGTATTTGGTTTATGCATGAATCCATCTAGATACATGTATATTTTCGTAATTTACTCTATTAGACCTTTCGGTATATTTATGTTAATTTATTGACATTTGGACATTTAGACAACTACTTACTTGATATTTTGACAGTTTAGGTACCCTATGATACTCGGGATGATATAACGATCCTAACAATACCACACACTTCTAAATTGGTTCAAGCGTTTATAAGGTTTGGTGGAATAAAAAACAACGGAAATTATACATAGATGAACCCAGAACACATTGCATTCCTTTTTTGTTGGGCAGTCGTGTGAAAATAAAATAAAAATGATATCTCTCTAATGAGTTGCAGAGAAAATAGAGTAGAAAGAGACGGATAGTTATGTAGGTATCGGTGATAGGACAGCTTTTGAAAAGGAAACGGAAATTGTCACGCTCTGTGAAAAAGAGAATAGTCGTCATAAGGCGTTCGTAGCATCCTACGTTGCACCATGCAGAAAAGGGACAAAAATTTAATTAGCCATATGTGATTTTAATTTCCCACCATTTCCTTTTTTTTATTATTTCAAACCAGTTGATAGGAGTTCCTATACTTGGTTATGTCAAAACTAATAATAATAACAAGTATAATATTTAAATAAATACCTATTAAGGTATAAGATATGAACGTCGGTATTGCAAGGTATGAACGTTGAACATCCAAGCGCAGATTTTCTAGGTTATATAGAAGAAACAACATTTTCCAATATTTTCAATCAAAATTCTTACATAATTTCGTAAAATCTTCATGTGGACAATAGTACTAAATAATTAAACAAATATTGGATAATTTCACAAATTATCATACGGGAAGATATTTTAAAGAAAAAACAGAAATACAAACAAATCAGTAATAATAATTATAGTCAATATGCAATAGTTAGAAGAAGAAAAAAAACGCAATTGTAAAATAGTCAATAATAGAAACAATAAGGAATAATAATAGTCGAGTAGATCAATAGAGCTGCCAAAAATTGATATTGTCGAAATCCTCAATGCTATAAATGGGGTTTTTAGTCAAAATACCCTGTACCTTTTTCTTAAACTGAACCTCCCCAAGGCCCCTAATGTGTAATGGAAGTTTGTTGTAAAATAAGATTGGCAGAGAAAGCTATTCCGAACGTTACTCAGTCGCACCTTAAAATGACGCAAGGCCTCTTTATTTCGCGTATTATGCGAACGAATATTTGAGTTAGTTGAGGTAGTCTCGATATTTTTTCTCGTATACATGATGTTTTAGTATATATACGCGGCGTACAAAGTCATGATACCAGATTCGATGAAGTACTGCTTGCAAGATGTTAGCGAAGATATTGAGAACATATTTCTAATCGCTCGTTTTTGTAGGCGAAAGATCCTTATACCATTACCACAAACTACCAAGTAGTTATAGTAATAATACTAATAGCGTTTATTCATAGAAGTTTCTACAGTGTAAGTATAACATTTAGGAAAAAATAAAAACATTTGAATGAACTATACTATACTATACTATCTATACTTACATTAAGTATAGGTACTTATTTCTTTCAATAATTAACATTATTACCTATTCCTTAAACTCCTCGTATTAGATTTTTAGGCGTGCATGTTGAAGCACTTTTATAGTGGACTCCTACTGTGTAAACCTTGAAAGATAGTTGAGGAGCGACAAAAAAGTGCAATAATTTTGTACAAGTTCATACTTTCAGATCAGACAGTATTTTGACCATAGAATGCCGAGATAGTTATTAGGCTAGATTCCGGGACACCTGGCGTTGGCGTACTAGGAAAGGTGTAATGTAAACTAGTACCCCCAAAGTGTTTTGGAAAAGCTGAAGTTTCATCAGTAGACAGTGGATACAATACAGAACTCGAAAATTTCGCACTTTGGGGGTACTAATTAACATTACACCTTTTCTAGTACGCAAGCGCGAGGTGTCGCGACGTCTGGCCTGCTGCCTCTAACCCGGCATTCTATGGCCAAAATACTGTCTTATCTGAAAGTATCAGCTTTTACAAAAGTCTCGCACTTTTTTGTCGCTGCCTCTTGGACTAAAACGGGAATGTTATTTTTAAAGCATTGTAAGTAGATCGCTGGATGAAGTACAAACAAAAAGTGGTTATTTCAGCTACATTGAAACTAAGTATTCTAAATTATGTCATTACAATTTGAGAAAAATTGTCATTCATGCCATATTGAACCCACTGTGAGAGTTGCCACCCTCCACTAGACTCCAATTGATTGTGAGCGAAGGGTGGATCTCATCGTGAATTTTCTCCGTGAATGAAAGTCGTGGATGTCGAAGTGGAAGTATTTAATCAGAAGGTTGAAGTGAGTCGCCAGTTCTTAACGCCTTGATTGTTATTTCGCCGTACTGTATTAGTGTGGGCGCGAGGTGAAGCCGTAATAGTGTGTCCGAAGTGTGTAGTCGAGGAGCGAGGCTTGACGATCGGTATCGCGGGTAATGCAGGTACTGCTTGATAATGAAGCGTAGTCGCGGTAACTATCCGCCAAGGAAATGATTGTAGCCGAGTAACTGTCCACCAAAGGAATGATGCGTAGAGCGCGGTAACTATCCGCCAAGGAAATGATATCGATTGATTGAAATGTACTACGTTTTATACCGTGAGCGGTGATGTAATAGCTATGAGTGGGGTGCGACATGTGTATCGATCAGAAGAAATGACATGAGTCATCGCTTGACTGTGCATAAATTGCCGAATTTAGTTGGAAATTAACTGCAGCTGGCTCGTGTAGATTTGAGCGAGTTTGCGGTTTCCATTCTGTGGAAATTACTTTTTTGTTGTGGGTATGTTGGACCGACAGGGCTCCACGTTTGTTTCGACTCTTTATTGTGATCTTTTTACAGTGGGCGGATTTATTAGCATACGACAATCTCACAACCAACGCCACTACGAAGTGGTTTTATGTGTGTGTGCGTGTAACACAAGTGTAGATATG
Organism: Micropterix aruncella; assembly: GCA_944548615.1. Taxonomy (NCBI): domain Eukaryota; kingdom Metazoa; phylum Arthropoda; class Insecta; order Lepidoptera; family Micropterigidae; genus Micropterix; species Micropterix aruncella. The sequence continues at coordinate 18,730,290 of OX155960.1, read as the reverse complement.
TGTCTTGTTATTGCATTCGATCGACAGAATTGAAATGGAATTCCGTTAATATTATCCCAACGGAAAATGGTGCCCCAGCCGGGAATCGAACCCCGAACCTTACAATGTAAGATCAGTCGACCTAACCACTAAGCCACCGGGCCGTGTCGATGTTTCAAAAGAGAGCAGTTCGAAAAATTACAAAGGTGAAATGGAAGAGTCGTGTATTTTATTTCTCTGGGCTATGGAGAGTATTTTATTTCTCCGGGAGTCCGGGCCATTTTATTTCATCAGGCTACCGGAAAGTTTAAAAATAATTCGAGTAGAAAGTTTATTCAATAAGTTGGTAAAGAAAATGCCTTTTATTCGCTTGAAGACTTCGTTAATTTCAAGAATAATACCTGCTGGTAGAAATTGAGTACCTATCTACTGGCAACCGGTGTTAAACTAAGTATAATATTTTAGATATTTCTAAACCGCTATTTATGTACTTAGCAGTAATATTTCACATTTTGGCCATTTGAACATTTTTTTAATTCAATTCAGACATAACCCATTCTGATTTTATTATTATTTTATATATTTTTTTTACATTGCATTTGTTTTTTAAATTACATTAATTTTTAATTATTTTGATTTCATTTGATTTTATATTTTCCGATTATTTTTTTTGATTAATTTTAATTGTATTTTAGTGAGTAGGTTTTAATGATGATTTTTGAGTAGTGGTAGTAATATAAATAAAAGTGTGTTAAAAAGGATACTGTGGTCCGCGATATATTCGGTTGAGATAAGTATATCACATTCAATCAAAAGCATTTCTTAATCCAAGCTGGGATTTCCTTCGCTGCTATTCAAGTTGCTTTAACTAATTTTATTTTACGTCAAAGCATCATCCTATGAACGAATTCCTTACAAACCTTATTAAATATATAAATATTATACAGTTTTTTACCATGTTCCTTTACTTAAAAAAAAAAATGTTATACCTACATTTTATACAAGTTTACTCTATTTTGATAGTATTATATAGTCCTTAGTACAAGTTCCTTGCCAGAAATTAAGATTGAAGTTTCTTATTTCATTTCATGGATCATATAGAGGTTTTTTTTTATTTTTATATCGATTTAATGGCTCGTTGATAACGAACGCAGCCGAATGGTATCATATTTTAAATGTTGGAAACATTCGAAAATTTGAATTATTTCGTTATGTCACCTTAATTTATGAAACGGCCTTTGCCGAATGTGTTTTATTTTTGTTTTTTTCGCTTTATTTCGTCTCAATTGAACGCATTTAGTGTTGCAAATGGATAAGCTAAATTTTTGAGATATGTGGATGAACAGTGATCGTTCGTCGACGGTAAACGACCCCATAAACTTACATTGCACAGTCGAAAGTCGTGCACATCCGTAAGTATATCTCATTCAAACATAAGCATTTCCCAATCCAAGCTGGGATTTCCTTCGCTGCTGTTCAAGTCGCTTTTACTAATTTTATTTTAATACACACGACTAACAAGAGAGAATTCATGAAAAAACGATATTGTCAGTATTTATTCACAAAATCGACCAAAAACTTGCGGGGAAGTTTTTGCCGCTCGATGGCTGGCTTTCGAGCGGTTAATGTTCCTTTAATTTCAAACAAGATGGACGTTGACGCTGCTACACAAGTATTTCGTGAGTGTGTATTTTTTTATTATATGAAAATATTTTATCATATTTTATTTTATTGGCCATTGACGTTGAACGTTCAAGTGTGGCCACTCAATTTAACATTAACGCAATATTTATCGCGATGATGGGCATTGACGTTTCCCGTTAGAGTGGCCCCAACATTTGTATTACACACAATACTGATGATCGTGTCTACACACGGCGAATTAATCATAGATTTTCACGGCAAAAAAACGTGTGTAGACAAAAGGTCTAAGGGAACCATGTAATATGTCGCAAGGTATAAATTATAACCAGCATACGTTAAGTACATTCTACACATTCACACATTCTACAGGCTGAGTTTTTATTAGTAACATCCTTGCAGTGGGTATTAGTAAAAGCAAGTTTTGATAAAAACCTTTGAAGACTATTTAGAAAATACCTATAAATTATTTTTATTAAAAAAAATGTTTTCAAAAATAGTAATAAGAAAAAGAATAAAAATAATTTATTTTCAAAAACCCGATCTGGGTATAGAAATTACATATCTAGTGGTATTTCTACAAATAAAATTACATTTCAAATTACTCATAACATTATAAAAAAAGTCTATAAAAAACTAATAATTGAAAAAAAACATAGAAATTATAAAAATCTATAACAAAGACATAAAAACTAGAAAAATAAAAAACAACAGAAATACCTAATGAGAAAACATAGAGAATCAGCAATTCAATAAGAAAAATATATAAAAACTAGAAAAATAGAAAAATAGAAAGCATCCAAAGCGTTCTACATAAACTACATTTAATAAGGATCAAACTAACATTAAAAAATACATATGAAATTGTCTAAATATAAAAATCAGAAATTTAATACAAGAGCTAACCGCGTTGCGCCATCTGGCGGCAGGTAAAATGGAATTATTGCAGTATAGGTACCTTTCTCAGAAATCGAAAAAACAAAGAAATACTACTAGGTTAGATCATTGTAATGCTAAATGTGAAAGAAAAAAGCTTCGGACGCGTAAATTTTCAAAACCTAATTTACATACTTACAAAAAAAAAAAAATTTTTTTTTACCCCAGTTTTTAAGGTTGTTTTAAAAAAACCCAACCTAACCTAACCTAACCTACCGCCAAATAGGTGTTTATGTATTATTTTTAAAAAAAACTACCGAAATGTATGGGTTTGGCGCTTTTTTGAATGCCTATATCTCGCTTATTTATTGAGACCGAATAAATATTATTGCAGATTCGAAATCAGCGTGGTGAATATAGTCTAGTGACGTTAAAAAATCAACAATCTAGAAGAGGTACCTGCAATAATACCAACTATTTTTTAATAGATAAGATTTACATACCTAACATTAAAAACAAACAAAAAAAACATTTTTTCTACTAAAACTTGTTTTTTGCTAGTACTGATTCACCCACTACAAGGATGTCACAAATAAAAAAACTCACCCCATAATAATAATTGATATGAAAATGCTGTCATTACCTATTCATTTAAAATAAATAAAAATAAAGAATGTCCTACATAGAATGTTACAAAATATGTAACTACCTAATCAAAGCAAATGTCATCGTGATATCAACATTATATTATGATCTTATACAAAAATAATCGAGGTCGAAATCGTGAAACGCTTTTTTTTACAGGCTTATTGAATACGCGAACTCGCGACCAGTGTGGCCAAGGCTTAATAGTATTTTGGCTGAACGCATCCACTTTTGACAGACATTGCCTAGCCTCAACTGACAGTTGATAACCAAGATTGACAGTTAGTTGTTATCGTATGGGGTGTTGAGTAAAATTTTTCAAGATTAAACAATTATTACTACAAAGACAGATAGCCTAATAGGGTTTTTATGGAACTGTGTTAACGATAATTGGAAAGTTATTCAGTTGCTTTAAATGTATTGTTCCGTTGGTTTCTGTTATTCATTGAACATCATCGGGACGAAGACCTAATATCTCTACGCGGAATTGATCAATGGAATGAGCCTCAATTTACTAACGAGGTCAGTAGAATTATGAATGTGATTATTTTGTCAAACACATTATATTTGCTCCAAAATCCATCTCAGAACCCTTACATTTAGTTAAGAAGATTATGCTTGAAGAGATTTGACAGCTCATATGTAGAACAAATCCGGGTATTTATGCAGTTTAGCAAACTCTTCTACATTGAAGACGTTTAAATTTCACCCCGCTACATAAGTACATCACACTGATTCCGAATCTGAATCCTAAAAATCTTTGCTCTATCTCTATAAATAAGCGAGATATAGGCATTTAAAGACACGTCAAACACCTATAAGGCGGTAGATGAAGTAATTTTTATTTAAACGATTGAAAAACACCTATATAGGTGTTTTCAGTATATAGTGGTAAGTTAAGTTAGTTTATTAAGCTTCATAAACACGTTTTTTCCGGTAGGTTAAGTTAGTTTTTTTTTGCTATTTTTCGGCATAGTTAGCTAAACTGCATAAATTCTTTAATCCGCAATGTTAAAAATCTTAGTTTAAGCACAGTATACCAACCAGTAGCTTTACTCTCGAGCTACAGGGATGTGCCGGAAGAGGGTGCGAGGAATGTGGGCAGAGGGATACGTCCCGACGAACCGGAACGGTTAACATTACGAGCAAGTAAAGCCTGGTGACATTTTCGAGCATTTGGATATCTGCGTAGGCTGAGTAGCGGAACATCTGACGACCATATCCGAGCCCTTACGACTCGTGACGTATTCTCTTTGATTTCAATTTTGTTCTAAGAGAAGCTACTGTCTGGGGTATACTGTGGTTTAGGTTATATTAGTAGTAATGAGCAATTATGAGATATTTAATCAATGGATGAATATTCCTCAAATTTTTCAACTCGTTGGCTAAAAATAGTGGTCGAGATGTTTCAAAAATTGGCTAAAAATAGTAATCAGGGTGGCGTCCATCAAGCCGTGACAATTGGCGGATATCCGCCTAACAATTAGGTAGTAGTTTTGAGACGACCGATAGGCGAGAGGCCTAGTAAATGTAATTGTCATAATCCCATAGCTAGTAAACTAGGAAGCAAGAGAGCGAGAATGAAAAGTGGTAATTGTTTGCTATACTGTAAATAATGTCAACTTATGCAGGGTTTGCAACCATATTACTTATAATTTATTTTTTATTTTTTATTTACATATACGTGGGGGGACCCAAAAGTAACAGGAAATCCGTCATAAAGTCTTTATTTCTTAATATTTTTACACCAAATTTTGATCACCTTCAAAGTAATCTCCATTGACCACAACGCACTTCTTCAAACGATCATTCCATTGTTCAAAACAGTTTTTGAATTATTTATCGTGATGTTCTTTACGCCTTTCGGCGATTTTTGTTTTACGTCCTCCACAGTGGCAAAACGCTTTCCTTTCATGTCCCTTTGGAGTCTGGGGAACAAAAAGAAATCACAGGGGGCTAGATCCGGTGAGTGGGGGGGAGTGGACAATCGGTGTCATGCCGTTTTTGGTCAAAAACTGCTTTACGGAGAGGGCGGTGTGGGCCGGAACGTTGTCATGTACGCCAAAGATCTCCCCTTTTTTTCCTGATACACTCCATCAATCTTCTCAAAACCTCCAAGTAGAACTCCTGGTTGACAGTTAGATCGGGGGGAACAAACTCCATGTGCAAAACACCTCTGCAACGAAGAAACAAATGAGCATTGTCTTGATGTTTGACTTCACTTGGCGAGCTTTTTTGGGACGAGGAGAGCCACTTGTCTTCCACTGGCTTAATTGGAGCGTTGTTTCGGGGTCGTATCCATAGCACCACGATTCATCACCAGTAATCACCCTGGAAAAAAAATCAGGGTCCTCTTTGAACTGATTTTGAAACTCAAAACATTCCTGAAGTCGACGCTCCTTTTGCTCGTCTGTGAGAAGGCGAGGGACAAATTTGGCTGCAACCCTTCTTGTGTGCAAATCTTCGGATAAAATCCTCTGAATTGAACTCCATGATATTCTAGACATCTCATAGAGTTGATCAATGGTTCGGCGGCAATCTTCACGAATGAGGGCATTGATTTTGTCGATGTTTTCGTCACTTCTTGCCGTTGAGGGGCGTCCTGAACGGGGTTGGTCTTCAATTGACATTTCTCCATTTTTAAAATGCGAAAACCACTCATAGACTCTGGTTTTACTTAAGACAGCATCCCAATAAGCAGTCTTAAGCATTACAATAGTTTCCGTGGCCGATTTCCCCAACAAGAAACAAAATTTCACAGCCGCGCGCTGCTCTCGACAATCTGCCATGAATTTTTCGCCGAAATTTAAAAAGTTGTTTTACGAAAAAAACTCTCACAGGCGAACCGATGCACTCACAGCGACACAATTTTGTGTACTTACTCAGGTGGAGTGACCGTAACGGACACCTAATCGAACAATGGGTTCCACCACTCTTCCTCCCCGCTGCAGTCCAATTCCCGTTACTTTTGGGTCCCCCCACGTACATATGCATTCAAATGCATGAGCACAACAGAAAATGAAATGATAATTTAGACAATGCCATTGTATGCTTTCAAAGTAATATACACATCTGTCTGAGCCCAGGTTACATAGCGCATACATTAAACGCAAATGATTACCTTTCAATTGTGCTAAGAAAAGAGCAGCCGAGCCCGCCTTGCTAGGCACCCCTGTGTTAAGGCGAGCTCACTTCGGGAGTCACACTAGAGTGCCACGGTTGTGTCAAGGAAAGATCTAAGATATTTTTTTTTAGTTATTTTAATTTTAATTTATAATCGTTATTATTATTATTATATATTTTTTTATTTGAATATTTTATTATTTTTTATTTTTTATTCCCTTTTTCAGTATTTTAAACAATTGTCTAAACCGCAGAATAAAAACTACAAGCGCGAATCCCCTCTTTTGCGGTATAGAGGTGACTGTTACATCGTATTCATATGAGTTCCGCTCGTTTCACTGTGAATATTGCTATCCATAATAGAACCAACAAATATTTAAAAGGGCCATTTTGAGATATTTGAACAGTCGACAAAACAGGGTATCCTATTTGCTACTTTGAATTAGTCAGTAGCAAGAAATGCTTTATAGCATTTTGTGTTTCGTGGTGCACTGGGCGTCGTCTAGGGTCGTGCAAGGGCCTCGCCTCGCCATGCCAGTTTTAAACGCCGGTGCAGCTTTTAAATTTTGTTTGTATTGTCTCCCTAACTGGTCTGTCCGCGCTACTGCACTAGGTACAGACTGTCCCCACTCTCTTACTGGCATTTTTGCGATTACTGCTTAATTTATTGTCAATGCACTACCATTTGCCATCTTTATATAAACATTAAAAAATTCAATAAATTGTTAAAAAGCATACATATATGTAGAGATGTAAAAAGATTTTGAATGCATAACATTTATTAATAAATGATTCTTTGGGGGCCTGGATGGGGATAGAAGCCTCCGATTGTTTTGAAATATTATTGAGCTCGGGTATAAAAGACGACCATAGTCGTTAAAACTCTCTTTGCCTCCATTTGGGAGCTAATAGGCCCTGTTGCAGTTAGGACACTAAGACCCATGCGTTTAGGGTCGTTCAAACTCACGGGTCAGCACCCATCCCGCGGCCTCCACGCAGAAGTGCGAGCCCTGGTAGGACTCCGGCCTGCGGGCCGGTTTATCCTAGGAGTCAACCTTCAGGCGCTCCTGGATGGTTTGTGCACCGTGCGGCGTCAGCTAATCGATTGTGCATTCCGACCGACAGCCGGGGGAGTCTGGTAACAGTCCTGTCTCCTATAGAGCAGGGGTAGTTGTTAACATTACGGCAACTGCTATTGAAACGACTAATCAACCACCCAATCCCGGGTAAATAGCTGGATGAAGATGCCGTGGTCCGTGATAGATTCGATAGACACCGTATCACCACTACGTAAGGGAGAGGACTGCGCAAGCGACCTCAAACCTGTAACTAGTCGCGAGACCGGAGTAATCTGGTTGCAACTCGAAGTAAGGGCGTGAGAGTCGGCCCGCTGGGTGATTAACCTGGTTATCTCGCAGTAAGAAGTTGGTCTCTTACGGGCGAGTGGCGTAACTAGACAGTGGATTGTTTTCGTCCCAACTCTTCTGCGTTCACCTCATGGGAGACAGAACGATCTAATATCGTTAAAACTTCCTAAGGTGACGGGTTCGCCCGTTGTTGTTGACAGCTCTAGTTGTCTCCATAAGCCTCTTTGGATTAAAGTAACTAATAAATCGATGAAAAACATGAAGTTTTTGCCCATTACTATATAATAAAATAAAATACAAACGGAGCTGCCTTGGTATTAACCGAACAGAGTCGGGGCCCATCATAATACTATTATTAGATTTCTGTGGAGTGTGCGGTGGATCCGGCCTAACGACTGGCTGTGGTAGGTTTAGGACAGCTGTCTTGCCACATGTGAGTATCAACCTTACCACCCGTTAGCGTTATTTTAGATAATTTTTCTAGGAATGAGTGGATTATTTTCCTGAAGAGACCAAGATCTTTAAAGAGGTGAAACAGAGATTTGAATGTCAGGCCAAGAGTGCCAATTTTCACTGTGTGAAGATGAACAGTGAAGCCGTTCCGGATGATACCATTTGGGAGATCTTGATATTTATTTAATTTGTACTTGTGGTCTATTAAGATATTTGATTCCCAAACTGACATTTGGCATTACGTAATAATTCTGTGCCCTGCCTGGTGTGATTATTTACTAATGGTAATTGCTAAAGCAAAAGATATAATGGAATTAGGACATTTGTCCAGATGGAGTCCGCGGAGAGAAAAAACGGCGAAGAGGGGATTCGGGACGCTTACCTTTGCGATGTCTTCTTCCCTCCTGGGGATTCTCTCGCCGGCTCTCTTGACAGTTTGCTCAGCTCGGAAATCGAAGATGTGAGTTTTTGTACGATTTATTAACGCTTTTATGTATAACATCAGTCTCATAGGCCTACACTCTTTCTAATGGACCACTCCTGTCATATCAGCTGGCAAAAAAGTGCCAACCCCCACTAATATTCAGACTTTCATCAGATAGGTAGATTTTAGAAGTACAGAACTGTATTTTAGAAGTACAGTAGAACTCCAATTATACGAACTCCGTCTATCCAAATTGCTGATTATACAAAATTAGGACGGAAAAAAAATTAAGACGAAAACATACTGCGATTCGCAAAATAGTAATTCTGTCTACGTGTGCTATATACATAAATTATATTTTATAAATATTTATGTACATGTATGCATGGTTGTATGTATATGTGTATATTTATTTATTTAGGAATTACTTACTATAAAACATTGTTTTTGCTTATAAAAATAACAGGAACCGAATGGCATAACCTTAACCTTTTGCTTATTTGATTCTGTCACCCAACTGGCCTGTAGCCCGTTCTAGGATGGACAGGACTCTAATTTTATAATAAATTATGTAAAAGTTTTATTAGAATGCTCATAAAACTAAATTGCCGTAAGATCCTCAAAAAAAAACAATCAAATAGAGTGAGACAATCAGAATTGACATAAAACTAAAGAGTAAGATAAATCTATAATAAAAAAATAAAAAATTCAATAAGTAATATTTAATATATGTTAAGAAAAATTAATATAAAATACCTAGTTAAAAACAAAAAAAGTACAATTCATAGTCAAAACAATATATAACAACAAAATGAATTGGTAATTAGTCTGTTATATGTTTATGTATGTCAGCTCTCTTATTATTTCATTTATTTAATATTACAACAGTTGGCTGTAAGAAATCGTTAGACGATAAGCCCGCCGTTTGTACTAAGTTAAAATAAAATTTAGGTTTTCTTTACCAATGTAAGTTTTTTAGTACAATAAAGGTATTTTTAATTTAATTTTAATGTAATTTGCAGACGATACTAGCGCTGTAGTTGAAGCTGACAACATAAATACGCTCACTGCCAATCTCAATACATCTCTTGGTGAACTTGATGATTGGTTTAATGCGAACAAGATGTCTCTAAATATGTCTAAAACTGTTATTTTAAATTTTAATAGCAAGACATCATCTATAAAAGTTAACTACCCGGTTGAACTTGCGGAATCAGTTAAATTCCTCGGACTACATCTGGATGCAAAGATGTCATGGAATCTACATATAGAGCATGTTAAGTCAAAACTTTCGTCAGCCTGCTATGCTCTATTACGCATCAGAAATTGTTTGGAGAGAACTGAAGTAATATCGGCCTATTACGCGCTAGTTGAGTCACACCTGCGCTATGGTATTCTTTTATGGGGTAATGCAGCACACATCAACAGTGTATTCACTCTCCAGAAAAGAGCTATACGTGCGATAGTAGGTATTGGTCCACGGCAGTCATGTCGTGAACACTTCCAAAAACTAGGGATATTGACCGTATATGCGATTTTTGCTCAAGAAGCTCTTTGCGAATTCTATTGCAATAAGAGCTCGGCCATATCCCACGAGGAAGTACATCGGCATGACACCAGGAATAAAACCCTGTATCTCCAACCGTTCGTAGCACGTACTGCCAAGTTCCAGGCGACTAGTCGATACTTAGGCCTCAAACTTTTCAATAAATTGCCCGAAAGATTAAAAGAAATTAAAAACATCGATATTTTCAAGAGATCCATCCGAGTCTATCTGCTTAAAATCAACATGTATGCCCATAACGACTTCTTAAAATATTTTGAAAATACATAGCATCGTATCTACCCATTTAATCTAATACATATTATTTACCGTTAATTGTTTTGTTGTAAACTGTTATCATATAGTCTATGTTTTTGTAAATTAGTAAGTTTAAAACTATATATTGTATATCATCTCTTGTCTAAATTGAGTAACTAATTTAAGATTAATTACTGTCATTCCTACACAATTGTATGGTTGTATTGGAAATAAATACCTTTTACTTATTTTTACTTTACTTTTTTATTTTTCTTTCTTTCTTTCTATTGTCCTTAGAGATGATGAGTCACCTGCTCATAGTGCAGTTCTATTACTGGCTGTCGTCTTTTCTTCCTTTTTTCTTTAAAAATAGCCTTTTCTCCCATTTTCAACGTATATACAGTAATTAATAAAAATAGCTCCTTTTTCCAGGAAAAAACCAACTATCCGATTTTTTTATTATCCCAATTAGGGTCCCAATTGATTCGGTAAATTGGAGTTCAACCGTACATATTGATTGGTGCAAAAAAGTTCAATAGAGTTTGCTCACAGGGTGTACAATTTCAAGTAGAGTAAAACCCCGGTTAACCAAACTCGGGTCAACCTAAACCTGGGTTATCCAAAAAGCCTCTGAAAAATGTGCTAGTGTCAAACTCTGAATTCAGTTTTCTCAGAACTCAAAAAATGTTGCTTATCTCCTTTATCCAGTTAAATTGCAAGTTAAAAAGTAGCGATATGGTCATCCGTTTACTACCCCCAAATATTACCAGTCCAATTTTGCTACTGGATACGTCTAATAGCGACTTTTTTATAGCACTACCGCGGGTTATTTTTGAGAACCATCCTGCAAAATGGTGACATGCAAATCAAGAACATAAATGAAGCGCTGAAGGCAGTAAATATGAAATATGAAATTTGTTGGTGTGCTTGAGCACACCAACAAATTATCTGGCCTGGGAATTATCATAAGCAAGCAGAAACTCATCAAAGGTGATGGAGAAACCTGTATGATGCGATTGAAGGAGACAACTTGACAGAAATGGTTAAAAGAAATCCCAGATGCAAAGATGATATGTGCGAGGTGGAGTTGCAAGGTTTGGGAAGGTTTGCAAGTGTTTGGGACGATTCGCTATTAACTATTAGGTATAATACTGTATATTGATGTACTGTAATCCTAAAAATGCATTTATAACTTTAATAAAGAACACAATGACTTTCAAAACATTTTCTAAATTCTTACTGTAATTATAATTCAATATACTTTAGTATTAGATGTTCATGGCTTAACCAAAAAAATGTTATCATTTTACCAGGGTTGTACTGTACATGCCTATTTATTTATTTATTTTAATTTTATAAAATTATCCAATATAAGTAATAGATTCTTATAAAGCAGTAAGTGTAGAAATAATAATATTTTAACATTTTTTTTTCTGAAGCAGATTAGATGAGATTTGTGTGAATTTTATCACTCCACTAGATTTATAACATAGTGACTTAATGTTTATATATTTTTTCTTTTTTTCATTCATTCAGATTGTTTATTCATTCTTAAAAACTAAAAGAGATTTTAAAAATTAATAACTAACTTACTGACTAATACTGAATAATATGTATATAAATAGGTAAACAAATAAATTGACCAATAAATTAAATATGTTAAAATGGTTCCTTATTATGCACATTATTAATAGCAGCCTTTAATTTCAAATTTAATTATTTAGTTATATTATTTTGTAATAAAAATATAGTCACGTAATTGTATAAAATATCAAGTGTCAAATATCATAGCCTACGTTATTACCACAGAATAGTCTCAGTGCTTATTACTGTTAGGTTTTTTTGCTGTATGTCCGGAAGACATATAGAGTAGTAGAGTCATTACACAACAATTTTTATTTCAATTTATGGTATTAATAATTTGATCCGGTATTTTTGAGATTTGACTTACCAGTCAAAAATATCTATCAAATTTAATCAGAAATACAACAAGATTCTAATAAATAATTATACAAAGATTTAAATGTGATCCAAGGTTAACAAGGTCTTAGAGTTAATAATAATTAACGTCGAGGTAATTTCTTCGATTTGTCACAGTTTGATCATAAAAAAAATATAAAAAAACCTACATAAATAAATATTTATTATGTAAAATAAATATTTAAAATAATGAATAGCGAAGGTATGATCATGCTATATTTTCATTAATAAGTTAAAATCATTTACACCAACATTTATAATAACATTCAAATTTGAGGAGTCGGCGAACAAAACGATCTAAATCGGTTTTTTGACTTAAACATGTTTTTTTTAAATCGCTACGCCTTGGGCCGTTCTATCGATTGGTATATCATTTACTACCAAAACGACCTAGAAACCTTTAAAAAAATGAGGCAGAAATCACCAATTTCCTTCAAAACGATCTATCACTAGTTGAAAATGGTTGATTATTTGGAATTAAAATTAATTTCCTTCAAAATGATCTAAATCTCATACTAAATCATACATAGCCCGTAAAAATGTTTTATTTTAAATCTGTCTAAATATATTTTTTTGCACCTTTTCTTGTTTTTGTTGTGGTATCCCTAATTTACATATGACAACATTCACATTTGAGCATAGCTTCGGTAAAGTGAGTTACCGTGCAAAGTGGTTTGGTGTAAAATGTTGAAAAAAATGTCATCTGGTACGGTTGCGGCACTCAACGCCGGTTCTAAGATGACATATTTATATATTTCTTATATAATAACATACATTATTATGCGATTTTTTTTATATATTCATTAATTAAGGATTTAATGTATTAAAATTAATGATGTAGAAATAAGAATAAGAAAAAAATGCCCTAATGTTTTAACTTTAATTTCCTTTTTTTATAACACTAAAAGCAATCAAAACGGTATAATTTATGAATACATTTGCGATCAAAACGATCTAAATATTCCGGTTTCAATCAAAACGATCTAAACGAAACAGAAAAAGAAATATTATGTCCCATTCTTGCAATGAAAAATTACTTTCGAATGCTAGATCTTATACAAATCGGCCAAGGTATCAACTAAAAAAAAAAACAAAATATACAAATAAACAAATGGAAGTATGCTATTTGGTTTTTTGCCTCTCTTATAAAATTGAGTTCAACGCTTTTAGATCAATTTTTCGCCGACTCCTCATTTATCTTTTAGCCATTATTTTGAAGTGTTCGTGAATGCTGACTGTTTCGTCGATTGCAGAGCTGGGCACAAAACCAAGAATCCATTAATAGTTAATTAACGAGGTTACATTTTTCATTACTGATTAAAGTTGTATGTTAATTTGAAAAAATATTATCGGACTCATATTTTGCCATTAGAAGTTTGAAGCACGATGTTTCGGTTGTGTTACAACGGCCGTTGTCCAGGGTAGACTAAAGTGCTGTCAGTTGTCCGCTGTTGCTCTGCGGGTAAGCGGCATGCTGCTATTGTTACTGCGCAGATTGTAATGATGATGGAGGGGGGGGGGGGGGAGGTGCGATGGCGGCGCATGTGAGTTTTGAAATTCCGCCCTGCACACAACACTCACTGTATAACGTTTCGCATCTTTCCACTCGTTGACGGGCGTTAGTACCTTTTGAAGAATTGTTTTCCACGTAGTACATAGTTTGAAAGTTTGAATTCTTCTCATTATATAGCTTCCCGGATCATGCGGAGGAAATAGAAGTGTGCTTTGGATAGCACAATGAGGTTTTGAAACTGCACCCGTTGATTCGTTCCGCTATCCAAGATGTGTTCACAGATCACAATTTTTTCTTGTTCCGCTATCCAAGATGTGTTCACAGATCGCATTTTTTTCTTGCTGAACGTTTTTAGCAGCATGTATGTGTTCCATCAGTCGATTTACTATGGGTCGCTTTGTTTGTCCAACGTAAGCCAGCCCGCCGCTGCAATCGATCTTATACAAGCCCAGGGTTTGCAGTGTATTCAGGCTCGGACTGGCCAGGTCGGCTAGTCGGCGATCGCCGAGGGCCCCGACTAAAGGCGCCCTGAAGGGGCCATTTCAGTCGGGCCCCAAAAAAGATGGTAATATTTTTTATTACATATTTTGGTATTTTTTAAGTACAAGAAATTTGATCAGTCAATAGTCCGAATTTAAAAACATTTTTATATCTATCGTTTTACTAGATTTATTTCTGGTTAAATTTCCTGTTCCAAAATATTTGCAAAATAAAACCCTTAACTTTTCTACCGCCTGGAATTTGGTCAAACAAATAAGTGATAAAAGGAAAGGTTTTGTATTCAAAAACAAAATATTATTCAAGTTCAGTTAATATCACTTTGGAATATAACACGTTTGATGTAGAAGTAGAAGTATATATCAAGTAAAAAAGAACTTCAAAGAAAACGGCAATGCCTGGTGAAATATCAAAAGACGAAACTTCTGGAATCTTAAATGTCTAAAACTATAATTTTATATTGTGCTAAGACGAGTATCGAGGAGAGATTCAGACCAAACAGAGAAATTTTAAATGATTGTTCCTGGTTAGACCCAAAGAAATTTACTGGAGCCGTAAACCTTGGGTAGTTTTTCTAAAGATGTCGTTTGTAGCATTTCTACACTTTGTAAAATTGAAATAAGTCGATTATTAATAGAGCTGAAACAGTTTGCAGATCAGTACGAACGTTTTATAATGGATGAAAAAATTGAGAGTGAAAATGGAAGAAAACAAAAAAAAACAAGCTGAATGAAGATGAAGAAAACTGTGAAGTGGACTATTTAGAATCTGAATCAGAAGAAGGATAAAATTAATTTTGGTTACTGCTCTGACAAGAAACAATGTTTATCAGTATTTATCATGCTCTTTTTTTGTTGTTTTTGAACTCTCACACTCTGGACTGTTTACCAATCTTTACGAAGCTTATAATTTTTTACTAACTATACTTTATACACAAGACACCAGAAAAACGGTGTTTCCGAACCTAAAAAAGTAAAAATTCGGCTTAGATCTACTTTAAGGCAAGCCTTTTATTAATGTAGAAAGATACCTATTTTATGACTTGGATAAAAATGTAATTGTAGAGGAAGTAATCCAGGACCGTTGTTTGTTTGTTTTTTTTTGTTTTTTGTTCTCTCTCTTTTCTCTAACAATAAATCACTGCTAAATAAATGTATGTATAAATAAGGTATAATAATGGAGATACGTACCGCACACATAAAATTAACGGTAAATAGTGTTAACATATGATTAGTCATAGTTTAATTGTTATATTTTGTATTTGTTATGTATAAACGCTATTTTTTAACCAAATAAAATAGAATAAATAAAATAAATACTAGTGAAGAACTGGCCAAAAAGCTGAACTGGCCAAAAACATGTAAACAGAAAAGCATAATTTTTGATAAAGGTCTTGCCTTTACTTCAATACTTTTTAAGTGCCAAGACAGCGGAAATGTGGTTTCCAGGCATATATTTTTTTAAATCTCGTGGGAGGAGCCCTTGTTTCCCCCCCCCCCCCCATATTGATAAAAGGGCCCTCCTCTTTGGTCTCTAGCCGAGGGCCCCCAAAGGAGCCAGTCCGGGTCTGGTGGTATTACATCCTTTACATGTCTCAGAGACCGAGTTATACTTTGGGTCGGTTGAAAGGTCGTTTTAATATCGATTTTTTTTAGCATTTTACTTAGTCAATCCGTCACAAAAGAGAACCGATATATTTTCTTAAAAACTCGCCCATTTAATAAACTTTAGTCACAACTAGAACACAAAAATACTCCCCAGAACAGATATACAATCTAGTGGGGCGATCCACACAAATGTCATCTTATGCTTTGCAAAAAAAAGTTGTAAAAAATTTAGTTTTTGCCACAATTTCTTTTTAATATTGGATGTTTATTTTTAAATAATTCTATATACTGGTCTGGGAGATTGACTTTACCTAGGAGATATATTTCGGCAGCTTGACTGTGATGAGTTCGGTTTGCCGAACGCCGACGACGAGAGGGAGCCGAGCCTGCAAGAGGCGCTGCGGTGCTCTCCGCCGCCGATAGAAGAGTGGCTGTCCGACTCGGGCGACGGCGAGTCCGCGGCCGGGTCGTCGCGGGCCTCCTCCGGGCGCGCGTCGGCGACGGCGGCGCCGCGCGCGGCCGCCGGCGAGCCGCTGTACCTCGAGGCGTCGGCGGCGGCGTCTCGGCAGCTGCTCGAGGCCGAGCGGCGCGGCGAGGCCGGCGCGGCCGTGTCGCTCGCCGCGTGGCGCGCCGATGGCGCCCCCGACGCCGAGCTGCGTCTCGCCGCGGGCACGCTGCGCGGCCGCGTACTCGCGTGGCGCGGCGCCGCCCTGCGCTGGGCGACCGCCGCGGACGGCGACGGCGCGGCGACAGCGCTCGCGTGGCGCGGCGACGGCGAGCGGCTGCTGGTGTGCCGCGCGCGCGGCGCCGTCGTCGAGCTGGAAGCGGCGCGCGGCCGCCGCATCCGTCGCCTCGCCTTCGACGCGACGCCGCTGGCGGCCGCGTGGGCGGGCGCCACGAGCGCCGTCGCGCTCGACGCGGCCGGCGCCGCCTGGCTGCTGCGCTTCTCGCGCGTCCTGGGCTCGCGCGCGCTGCGCCGCTCTCGCATCCAGGCGGCCGAAGCGGGCTCGGCGCTGGCGGCTGCGCCGCTCGAGACGCGCGCGCTCGCCCTCGCGGGCTCGGACCGCCTGCTCCTGCTGTGCGGCGCTCGCGCGTGTTCGGCGTCCCTGCGCGGCGCCTCCGACTCGATGCCGCTTCTCTGCTGGAAAGACGGAAAGGCAGGTGAGTTCCGATCGTCGTCGCTACGGATTTCAATTTAATTTTATGTCAATTTAAAGTGAAAAAAACACCCGTTAGATAAATGTTCGTAGGTATGCATTCTATATAATCGTAAAATAAATTTTCTATCAATTGACAGAAAAGCCTATTCTCATTTCGGCACGCGGCCACCTCGTTCAGACGCACTCGGCGAGTTTGGCGAAGCGAAATCCTAGTCTGACGCCGCTCCATTCGATTCACCTGAACGGAGCTCCACTGATTTGGATGGGAGAGCTGGAAGACAATCTCATTCTGTTGAATTCCGACGAGCGAATGTTTCATTACGTCGACAGAGATCAGCCTCAAGATTTTTTAGATTTGTCTTCGGTGAAAATAGTTTACGGGTCGTCGTTTTACAAGGTATATACGACATTTATTTTGTAGGTATAGGATATGGTCCCTTGCCTTATTATCAGACCCCTCCCCTCCCCCCTCTCCTTCCACCCGTATCTTAGCTTGTCCTCCGTTCGATATTGTTTTTTTTTTTATTTTTTTTTTTTATTTTAAGGAAAACCAACAGCCATATAAAATATTAAATAACAACTTAAATAATAAATGATAGCCAATAACAGGTTCTCACATATAGAAACAGTTTAGAGAATATGGAATTGCCAGCAAAAACGCTTGGCAGGGTCCGGTACTATAAATTTAAAAAACGCAAATAAAAATTAAACAAAAGGGACAAGAAGGCAAAAAAACAATATCGAGAAATCGAATACAAAAAAATAATAACAATAAAGAAAAGCAGAAGAGTAGGTACTAAAAGAAATTGTTGCTGAGGATACGTCTCGCTGATACAACACTAGTGCTAAATAGATCGATATCAACGTCGCCGCAAATCAGTTTATTGAGGTTGTTACTCGCACGCCACATATAGGTGTTTTGCATGTAATTAGATGTAACAACAGGTAGCCGAATTGGGATGGTGTGTCTCATGGATTTAACCGGGGCATTAAAAGATAGGTATGATAAAAGTTCGGTACAATCTAAAGAACCTTGGGAAATTTTTTGCAAAAAAGTGAGGTCACCGATTTCTCGCCTTTTGCTAGTGGAAGCAGGTGGTGTTTTTTACATAATTTGACATAGTCGTCTGAACTGTATTTGTCTTTGGTACGGAAACATAAGTATTTAAGGAACTTCCTTTGGATGCCCTCGATGCGATTGGAGTATTTAAAGTACATAGGGTTCCATATTTGATATGCATATTCCAGGTTGCTACGTACCAGAGTACAGTAAAGAATTTTAAGAGTTTTAATGGATTTAAAATCTTTGGTACTGCGCATAACGAATCCAAGAGCTCTGGAAGCCTTTTTAACTATTTTGTCTACATGAGTGTCGAAGAGCAGCTTGGAGTCGTGGTACACACCGAGGTCACGAATGATAGAGTCCCTTTGTAACTTGGTACCTTTTAGGACATAGTCGTGTAATACAATATTTCGCTTTCGAGTAAAAGTGACCACACTACATTTGGATGGATTCAAATCTAAGTGGTTCCAGGATTGATATATGTTATTAATTTTGTCTTGTTTTCATTATTATGTTTATTATTTATTTTAATTATTAGGTATGTATCTACTCATTTATTATGACACTACAAAAATCACGCTTGCTATATATTAATTTGCCTACATAGACATGTAGTCACTCTAACTCTTGACAGTATGTTTGCCACTGGCAATTGGCCCACCATGTTGTATACTCTATTGTTTGTGCAATAAACTTTTCAAAGAAATATTTATTTTGGTCTTCGTTCGTATGGAAATTTATCACTATGTCGCGTAGGGCGTCTGGAGCGGCGGAGCGGCCGACGCCGCAGTGAGCGAGGCGGGCGCGGGCGCGGCGGGCGGCGCGCTGGCGACGGCGGCGGGCGCGCTGTTCGCGCTCGGCCGCGGCGGCGTAGCGCGCGTACGGCGGCGCGACTCGGCCGCGCGCGCCGCCGCCGGCCGTTGGGCGGGTGCGCTGCGGGCCGCGCGCGCCGAAGGCGCCCGCCCCGCGCTCGACCGCCTGCGAGAGGCGCTGCACGCGGACGCGCTGCGGGACGCCGACGCGGCTACCGCCGCGGTCGACCTGTGCCTTCACTACGCTTTTCTGTGAGTGTCGACGGTCGCTTTCGCGCGGAAGCTCCGAATTAACGGTCGTCGTCCTTTGCAGAGAGAACCTGTGGGGAGAGGTGTGGAGCCGCGGGGGCGCGCGGTGCGCGGCGGAGCGGTTGTCGGAGCGCAAGGAGTCGGCGGTGGCGGCGGCGGCGCCCCCGGCGAGCCTCGCGCAAGACCTGCTCGACGCCGTGGCGGCGGCGCGCGGGGCCGCCGCCGCCGGACGCTTCGCTCGCTCTCTCGCCGGTGAGTCTGGCGCCCTCGCGAATGTCCTTTTTACCCCGACGGTGCCTGCTCATTCGATCGTTCGATTCAGGCGTGTCGCCGGCGAACGCGGCGGAGGCGCTGCAGTGGTGCTCGTCGCGCGGTCGCTGGGAGGCGGCGGCGGCGGTGTGCGCGGCGACGGGCGGCGCAGGCGCCCCGCTGCGCGCGCTCGCCGCCTTCTGCTGCCGCGGCGACTGCGGCGGCCGCGGCGACGCCTGCCCCGGCGGCGCGCTGCTGCGCCACACGGGCCGCGCGCTCGCCTCGGAGCGCCACGCCGAGCGCTACGAAGCGCTCGACGCGCTGTTGCGCGACGCGCCCGACTCGCCAGCGCCCGCCGCCGACGAGCGGCGCGCGGGCGGCGCGCTCGGCCCGCTGCTGGCGCACGCGACGCCCGACGCGCTGCTGCTGCTGCACAACGCGCTGCAGGCGCCGCCGTTTGTCGGCCCGCTCGGACGCCACAACAGACAGCGACTGCTCAGAACTTTGGCTGATTGTTGCTCCCGTCTCGAGGTAAGAGTTTATCGACGCTTTTTTTACTACGGAGTACTTTTTACTTAATGTATAAATACCCCCCTCTCCTCCCCTCCCTCCGCGTGTCTCCTAGCTTATACCATTCGTCCCTGAGATATTCTGTCTTATTTTCATTATATTTATTATTGTAGGTAACTGTACTCATTTATTATGACCACAAATCTCAGTTGTTATATATTATTATATTTGCCTACATAAACATTTAGTCACTATGACCCTGGCGGTGTGGTATTAAGATATCGCCACTTGGCAATAGGCCCATTACGTTGTACTTATTCTATTGTGTGTGCAATCAAGTTTTTTAAGCAAACTTATTAATGGAACAATCAAATATGTTTAATTATATGCCTGCCCTAATTGAATGACTGAAAGCAATGAATAATGACGGGGTTGGCATGAGATTGTAATTTCAATTTAATGATAACAATATGCATTTTTAATATATTTAAATAATGTAATGCAACTAATTATATTTTAATAATGTATTGCGTGGTGTGGCTTTATTATATAATGTGTATTCACATTAAAATTATTTACGTATTATGATTTCTCCCTTCCCACCTCGTCCTAGCCTTGTCCTTGAAATTTAATAATGTTGTATTATTGTATTAATAATAAAATTAAATAAATAAATAATATAAAATAAAAATGACAACATTGTTTTCCTTCATTATGTTTTTTTTTATAAATAACTTCTCGTTTCAGGCCAATTCCGTCGTTGAAATCCTCGAGTTTATCAATAGGAAAATAGCGGATGGCATTTTTGTCGCCGATCGCGAAACGGAGAAATCTAAGGCGGAGCTAACTTCGAAAGTGCTCGAGGGCGAGAACGTCGACGAGGCGACGAAGCGACGACTGCGGCGGCTCGGCGGCGTCGACGGCGACGACGACGGCGGCGCGGCCGACGAGCCAGAGCCCGCGGAGGACGGCGGAGACGGGCAGAGCGCGCAGGGAGAAGAGGGCGGCGAGTGCGACGGCGAGGGCCTGGCGGCGCTAGAGGCGGCGGCGGCGCGCGCGAGCCGCGCACGCGCCGCCCTCGGCGCGACGGCGCGGGAGGCGAGCGCGTTGCTGCGCACGCGGCTGCGGACGAGCGCGCGCGCCATCGCGTGCGGCGCGCTCTGCTGCCGCTGCCGGCGGCCGCTGGCGGCGTCGCGCGCGCTCGCCGCGGCGTGCGGCCACGCGTGGCACGCGGCGTGCGACGCGGGCGGCGCGGCGCCGCCGGCGTGCGTGCGCTGCCACGCGCGCTGGCCGCTGGTCGCCTCGTCGCCGCGCCGCGCGCCCGACTCGCGCCGGCCGGCGGCGCTGCCGCGTTTCGACCTCTGCCTCGCCGCGCCGCCGCGCACCGACGTAGAAGGAACTCTGTGATCCACCTCGATATACACTCTATTTATTTGTTACGCGCCGAAAGCCCAATTCGATTTAAAGTATAGGTATTGATAACGAAGCAAAACAATTTATAATAAATTTGGTTACCTATGATATTATTTTTTTAATTGTATCAAAAAAAATGTATATAATACGGCACTTTAAAAATATCTATCTACTCATAAAAAGTACATATACAATCACTAAAATAAAAATGGTGTACCTAACAAAAATAGGTTTTTTATTAATCACTTCCTCACCTATAAAAAAATCAAATCCTAATCCAATTGTTTTCATTTATTTATAAATCCAAAATATAAGTTTACAATGTTGACATAAATTAAAGTGTAGAATTGAACAGATACCTAATCATTGTTTGTAAAGCAAAGAAAGTACAGACTTAATGGATTTTATCAGCTCCACTAGACAACAGTTTGTTCTGGAGTGATGCCTGTGCTAAAGTTTGTTACATAGTACCTACACATATTTTTATACAACTTTGATTAATATAATTGACAACATAATTTAGAAATTTGAAGAAAACCGAGACCTAAAGCAATGCTAGTAAGTAAAGCAGTAATAATAAAATGAAAATACTTTTGTTTATATTTCGCTGTCGTCATAATTTGGTCTTGCCGCTTACCTTACTTTTCAGGAGGTTAGTTTGTTATGGCACGTTTCCCGAGGAGTGGAAGCAAGCTTTTGTTACACCAGTTTACTAATCAGGTTCGAAAATTGATGCTACTAACTATCCTCCTATTTCCAAACTATCCATCATCAGTAAGCTATTTGAAAAAATAGTTTACGATCAATTATATGCGGGAACTACTCATTGCATTCTACCCCAACAGGATGGATTTAAATCTGGCAGGTCTACGGTGTCTAATCTTACTTTGTTTGCGAGTTTCTTATCGCTGCAAATGAGTAAACGCATTCAAGTGGATGCTATTTACACTGACTTCAGCAAAGCATTTGACAAGGTAGACCATACTTATCTTATCTTAAAACTAAGTGCTGTTGGAATTCACGGTGATCTACTACTTTGGTTTGCATCGTATATACAAAATCGTTGCCAGCGTGTGGTTATTGGTGGATTTTAGTCTGACTGGACAAGTATATCCTCGGGTGTACCGCAGGGTAGTCTTTTAGGACCCCTCCTATTTGCATTTTATATCAATGACCTGTTTTAAGTTTTGTAACTTTCTACTTTTCGCTGACAATATGAAAATGTACGCACCTGTTAATTACCTTGACGATTGTCAATTGGTCCAGGATGATCTAGATAGACTATCTCTTTATTGCGCCTCGAATCGCTTATTCCTGAACGCTGCGAAATGTGCTATCGCTAGTTTTATGCGGAAAAACAATATTTTACCATTTAATTATACTGTAAACGGTTTCTCCATAACCAAGAAGAATGCAATCCGGGACCTAAGTATGTTAGGATTCGTACTTCGATCTTCAAAACAGTTCTCAGTTAAACATTCTCTCTTACTCGTATTCAACGCATTCGTCCGCAGTCACCTCGAATATGCGTCTCAAATATGGTCTCCTAGCTATAATGTTCTCGTAGAGAATTGAATGTATTCAAAATTCGTTCTTGAAACATTTGAATTATCGTTTCTTTTTGTCCTTTCCCAATTATAGCGAAGCAGCTAGCTTTCATGGTCTTCAATCACTACAATCAAGAAGAAAATGTGCAAATGTGGTTGTTTTCTATAAATTGTTGACAGGTTACATTGATTGTTCAAATCTTCTTGGAATGGTATCTTTTCGTATACCACTAGATAACGATGCTCTATCTAGCGGTGATTAAAATGTCGCTAATATTGTTTATTTACGCTATATTACCTACCGCTAAATGGCGCAGCGCGTTCAAAAAAAAAAAAACAACCACAAATTTGTTGTTTTTTATTTTTTTTTTATCAAAAGTTGCTTACTACGTTGTAGTGGTTCACCCATGAAAAAAATGCCCGTCCAGTAAAAGCACCCCTTATAATACACACACACATATACAGAATTTTTAATTAACCATTATCCTTTAAGGGGGTGAATCAGTAACTGAGCAACTAAGCAACTTTGGATTTTAAAAAATGAAAAAAAAACAAAATGCATATATTTTTTTATTTTTAGATTTCTTTTATTTGAAAATTTCAAGAACTTGACTATTAAATAAAAATTTGACAAGCGTTAAAGCGCGCTTAGCCTATCTGGAGATAAAATATCACATAAACAATATCAGCAATATTTTACCTACCGCTAGATAGCGCATCGTAATCAGAGGTTTTTATACATTTAAAATTGTACATACATTGTAAATACATTGAACTACTTTTCGGTCCGTCACTGGCGGGTTGTGTCAATATATCGCTCCGCTATTATCGATATAATCTAAGTTTAAAGTGATCTTTTCTCCCCGACGAACCACCAAATTGAAGAGGAGAAGTCGCCGATTCTACCGATTTATGTGAGATTAAAAAGGACTTTTCCGTATGTAAATAAAATAACTTTTTTTCGTTGTTAAAACAGTGTTAAAATATTAGGTAATTCTTATATTACCCTACGATTAATCCGCCTGAAAAACGTCACATTTGCGACGTCACTAGTTTGCACGTCACGGTCAATATCTAATACTTCAAGCCCGACTGAAACTCATCACGCAGCGCCGTTTGG
Source organism: Micropterix aruncella (assembly GCA_944548615.1). NCBI lineage: Eukaryota > Metazoa > Arthropoda > Insecta > Lepidoptera > Micropterigidae > Micropterix > Micropterix aruncella. The sequence continues at coordinate 18,706,260 of OX155960.1, read as the reverse complement.
TTAACTGGTGTTAATCTTCAACTTCCATTCGTCGAGTCCCGGGTTCGCATCCTGCTGCGGACGACTTTAATTTCATATTTTTAATTCTTCAACTGCTTATTTAAATCTGTCACCGAGCGGAATATTACCTGTACTACGGCTACACAAACAAATAATCAAAATATAAAACATAAAAAAGGAAAGAATACAGCGCCATCTCTTATCAAATTGAGCGACCGTCGATTGTTTGACAGCTATCGTACACAGGGGCTACTTGGTCGTCATTCGCCTACGATACGATAACAAAAATACAATTGAAGAAATCTGTAATCGTAATATATAAACCTACCACATCGTGCTACCGTAAACAGGGGGTACTCTACCGAAAATTATTCTACTTTAATCTCAAATAAAGTCTTCGGTCGTTATAATGAATTGCAAAATTTGTAGCCAAGATTTTCAAGACAAGGAATGGACTATGAATTGTGCGATTTGCAAAGACACGATGCACGTACAATGTGCTGGTATAGATGAGGCTACATTTAAAAGGCAGACAAAGCATCGACGCGCGAAAATGAATTGCACGCGATGTATACAAACTAAAAATCAAAGCTCAGACTCGGATGCCAATGAGCCAAGTCTAGCCATGCTGCTGGCCGAAATAAGAGATTTCAAAAATGAAATGCGTGAAAAAGTCGGATGTATCCAGTCATTACACACTGATATAAAAGAGCTAAAAAGTGATTTTTCTACTTTTAAAGCCTCTCTGGAGTATGTAAACAATAAAGTTGTCGAATTTGAGGAAAAATTGTCATCTCATGAAGACAAGATTAAAAAGATTGATTCTCTCGAGCAGCAAATGTCGGCAATGCAAACCCGACTGAATGCTCTAAAAAACCAATCCGATGAAAGAGATCAATGGTGTAGGTTATCGAATATACAGGTGACAGGCGTACCTGAAAATACCAATGAAAATCTGCAATTTGTAATGTTAAAAATCGCTGAACTGGCCAATGTTCAAGTTAAGCCTGAAGACATCGAGTTTGTCTCTCGTGTCAAACCACATCATCCACAACAAGGGCGACCCAAAATTATTGTCGCAAAGTTGTGTCGACGTTCTACTAAGGACCAGATCATCGCCGGAATACGCTCGCTCGCTGGAATCACTACAGCAGACTTGGGGTTTCCTGGGAGACCAACAAAGATATATATAAACGAACATCTTACAGCGGCAAACAAAGATCTCCTGAGGCAAACAAAACTGAGGGCCAAACAGCAAGGTTTCGAGTACGTGTGGGTTCGTCAGTGCAGAATTTTCGTCAGGCGTGCGGTCAATGCTCCAGTGATCACAATCTCATCGGAGGAAGATCTGAAGAAGATTGTTGCGGTTGCTTCCCAGTCACGTCAGATCCATATGTGAAAGAGATATCTATCGTCTTCTTTCTGGGAAAAAAAATATATTTAATATATCAACATTATTTAATTTTATACGAGATATGTAAGCATATTATTATTTGTACCACACATCATTGTTTATGCCGTGTATATTCATGTATACTATTTGTTTATGGGTTTGAGAGACATTTCACATTCGTTAATATAATATTAATTTTCAGTCTAGTCTGGTTCCATAACGACATTCGATAATATAACCATTTATTATCAAAATGTGCAGGGACTGCGCACAAAAACGGATGAATTTCGACACAATGTCCTGACGAATGAATACGATATCTTGGCCATTAGCGAAACATGGCTAACAGACGGTTTCTTTAATGCGGAGTTGGTGGATGCAAGGTACGACCTTCACCGATTTGATCGAGACGCCTCTACTGGCGGCGACAGGCTATATGGAGGTGGGGTTTTCCTTGCTGCTCGCCGTTCTTTGTGCACTTTTAGACGCACCGAGTGGACCATAGCTGGAATTGAGTGTATCTGGGTAACAATTCCGGGTAAGGGCATACAACCACGTACAGATACGCATCTCGCTGTATTATACATTCCTGGCGACGTGCCAGGTAGTCACACACAATCATCTTTGCTTAAAGATTTTGGTGAATTACTTTGTGTTTTACGCGACCAGCTCCCGTTGGACAATTTTATTGTGATGGGTGACTTTAACTTGCCTAAAATAATCTGGTCTCCAACAGATGAAGGCGACCAAGCTATCTCAATACTATCTGACCCAGCTTGCTCTCTAGACACCACTTCTTCAGCCTTTGTCGATGACGTTATGTTCGCAGGTCTAACTCAATACAATGGCATTGCAAACTCCAATGGACGTTTTCTAGATCTAGTCTTGGCAAATATATCACTCGAGGTTCTTCACTGTTCGCAACCCTTAAGTCGAGAAATTTGTCATCACCCATCGCTTGCCATTGTCTTAACAGACCAGAAATCTCAGGCACTGAAAGAGCACCCAAGAGAAGTCCTAATTTATAGTAAGGCAGACTATCATCAAATTAATGAATTTCTCTCCGTAACCAACTGGGACTGCCTGCTTCACAACTGCGATATAAATGATGCAGTCGACAATTTCTATGAAATATTAAAAAAATCTATTGATCTTTACGTTCCGAAAGGCAGAAGTAAGAATTCCTCGTATCCCAAATGGTTTACTGCATCCCTCATTAAACTCATTAAGGAGAAATCAAAATACCACAGAAAGTGGCGTCATTATGGCAACCCCCGAGACTACGAATCATTTTCCCTGCTCCGCGCCCGGCAAAAAGCAGTGAGAGATGACTGCTTCCAGCAATATATTAGCCGTTGCGAAACATCTATTAGGGACAACCCGAAGGAAATTTGGTCATATGTCAAAAGTATCCGTCGTCACCACGCGCTACCTCAGCGCATGGTTTACGAGGACTTTAACATTGATGGAGGCGATGAAATATGCGAAGCCTTCTCTAAGTACTTCGAATCGGTGTTTGACAGGGGAACACAACTAGACGCTGTTCCGGCTCCTGACTCCACTGAAGACTACCCTAGCAGTACGAGTAGTATATCCAAAATTACCATTGACAAGAGACTTATCGGCAAGTATTTAAGCAAGCTAGAAAAGAATAAAGGATCTGGAAGTGATGGTATTCCTCCCACCTATATTATAAACTGTGCAAGCCAATTAGCTCATCCACTCGCCTTGTTATTCCGCCGTTCACTGGATGAAGGTACATTTCCCTCTCGTTGGAAAGAAGCCTTCATTGTACCAATACATAAAAGTGGTTTAAATAATAACATATCGCATTATAGGCCCATCTCAATCCTTCCGGTTTTTAGTAAAGTTTTCGAAAAAATTATATACGATCAGATTTATCCCGCCGTTTCCAATTCTCTTTCCCCATATCAGCACGGCTTCATGAGTAAGCGATCTGTAGTCACGAACCTAAGTCAATTCACTAACGAAATCCTCGATAACATGAACAGTCGGATGCAAACTGATGTTATATATACAGATTTCTCAAAAGCATTTGACAGGGTAAATCATTCTATATTATTACTTAAACTTGAGAAACTCGGTATACACGGTGATTTGTTAAGATGGTTCACGTCTTACATTCATAATCGTCAACAGGCTGTCGTCGTAGGTGGTTTTAAATCAGACTTTATTTCGATTCCTTCGGGTGTTCCACAGGGATCACACCTGGGGCCGCTCTTATTCAATATATATATTAACGATATCGGTTCCTGTTTTAAATCATGCCAGTTTATCCTATACGCAGATGACCTTAAAGTCTATTCTGTTATCTCAGGAGAGGCCGACTGTTTACGCCTGCAGGATGATCTGAGCCGTCTTAGCGAATACTGTGTTTTGAACAAGCTCGATCTTAATGTCAAGAAGTGCCATCGAATCTCGTTTACGAGAAACAGAAATAAAATACTTTACGATTACAAAATTGGTTCCGATAACATTAAGGAGACTAATATTGTCAGAGATTTGGGGGTTTTACTCGATTCCAAAATGAAATTCGACCAGCACATTGAAATTATTGTCACCAGAGCATATAAATCGCTAGGTTTTCTATTACGGGCGTGCAAGCCATTTTCCGAGACATCCACCTTGATAGTAATATATGGAGCCTATGTTCGTAGTATACTAGAATTTGCATCCTGTATTTGGTCCCCCCAATACAACTTGTACAAGCAACGAATCGAGAGTATTCAAAAAAAATTCCTAAAACACTTGTGCTTTAGGGAAAATAAATCTGCCGAATCGTACAAGGATAGATTAGCTCTCTTTAAACTCGATAGTCTTGAAGATAGGCGTACAACCTACGACATGATGTTTCTGTACAATGTAATTAACAATATTTTTGACAGTGCGTATCTGGTCGAAAAGGTATCTATTCTGGCTCCTCCTCGTATTACCCGGAAACCGCATCTGTTTTATGTAAAAAGATATAACTCTAATTATACGAAGCATTCCCTAATAAATAGAGCCATGAGAACGTATAATGATAGATTCGCGTACATTGATATTTTTTCATCAGGTAAAAGTCACTTTAAAGAAACGATTAAAAAGTCTTATCAGTCCTTTGACCTCCCTATTTAATCGAATGACTCTTAATCCCTTAAACGGTTTACATGAATAGTTTTTTGTAATATTTTTAAAAATATATTTTTGGTACAAAATAATTAATAATGGTTATAATCTTAAAATTTCATTCTTAAAATTTCATTCTCATTTGTTTTTTGTTCTTTCTCTTTGTCTATCCGTAAATCACTGTTAAAGAAATGTAAGTATAAATAAGGTATAATAGCGGAGATATGTAATGTACACATAGTATTAACGATTAATAGTGTTAACATATAATTAGTCATAGTTTTATTGTTATATGTTGTATTTGTTATATATAAACGCTGTTTGTTAACCGAATAAAATAAAATAAAATAAAAAAAAATAAAATAAAATAAAAAAAACAAGTACTCTATATCTCAAAAAAAAAAAAAAAGATCAATACTGTGCCAGCAGTCAAAAACACATTTAAAGATAATAAGTTTAGGAAATTCAATATACCAGACAGTGGCTTCTCTTAGAACAAAATTGAAATCAAAGCAAATGCGTCACGAGTTGTAAGGGCTCGGATATGGTTGCCAGATGTCCCGCTACTCGGCCCACGCAGATATCCAAACGCCCGAAAGGGTCGCCATCCTTTACCTGCGCATAATGTAAACTAAAGGCGTTCGTCAGGACAAACCCCTCTGCCCATATTCCTCGCACCCTCTTGCCGCAGCGCCCTGTAGCTGGAGAGTAAAGCTACTGGTTGGTATAATGTGACGGGAGTCTATGGAAAACAAAAAAAACAGCTAGTGGTCTACGGGACAGAAAAGTTTGGGTACCTCTGTTCTAAACTGAAATTATCTTAAAAAATAAAAAATCTTGGTGCGATTTTTTAACCCTTCAGGCCTTGGCCCCTCAGTCGATTGACAAGTTGATGTGCTAAAAAATTTTAGTAAAAATCAGTAAAAAAATTGAATTATGACACTGTCTCACCAAAACATTAATTACTGACAAACCACTGTACCCACAATTAAAATAAAACATATTAACATAATAAAACAATAAAATAAAACAAATTAAATTAAAATAAAATTAAAGCGGGGGCATGAATCGTGCTGTGGCCGATATCGGCCAATATGGGCTCTAGGGGTTAAAACAGTACAAATAAGGTTGCAGCACAAGTAAATATGTATATCAAAAAGAATAAAAAACACGACTGCGGTTACAGAAAGTGAACTAATGTATTTATAATTATTTTTGTTAGTTTTTTTTATGAAATATGTGTGGTTTATAAATTTATCCATATAGATACATGTATATCTCCGGAATGTACTCGATCCGACTTTTCATTTGACACTAAACACGATATATTTAATGACATTTGAATATTTAGACAACTACTTACTTGATATTTGGATAGTTAAGGTACCCTCGGGATGACATAACGATCCTAACAATACCACACACTTCTAAATCGGTTCAAGCGTTAAGAAATTATAGTGGAATAAAGAAACGGAAAACACAAATAGATAAACCCTAAACTCATTACACTCCGTTTTTGTTAGACAGTCGTGTAAAAATGGTCAGCCTAGGGCAGCGCAAGCGCTAAATCCGGCACTGGCATTTGATCTGCCTCACATAATCCTCGGGTAGGTACCTATTTGGATATCAATTAAGAAAATCATTTGTTTAAACTACATGTATTCATTAAATCACGCTTAATTATCTAATTAGTGAAAAATCTTCATAATTATATAAGAAACAATATAGAAAGCATTTTTGTTGTTCTTTTAAGGGTCTACCAGGGCCTAATTGGTCCCTGCGTAGCGTGCTGAAGAATCCATGTGTTTTTCGGCTTCCTAACCATAGACATCTGTTTGTGCTTTCCAGTATTTTTACAATATACGAACGTCCTCTCATTGGCAACGACAAAATAACATCCTCTGAAAAAGAGAGACGTAGGAATGATTACCTTATAATTAGCGGTGGCTGCAATGGCAACAAAACACAGAGACAACCGCGAAGCATACAGGGAAACATATTGATAATTATTTAGAAAATATTAGGGACAAACTATAGTAATAGATACAAACAAAGCTGCCATGGAATTCAGCGACCGGAATCGGGCCCATCATAATATTATTATTATACTTCTGGGAGATCAACGGTGGACTCTGGACTAACGACTGGTTGTGGTAGGTTTAGGTCAGCTGTCTTGCCACATGTGAGCGAACACCTTACCCTCCTATTCACTCTCCCACCCCACACCCCCTTCGAAGCCATAGGATAGGAGATGGGGAAATTGAAGTTTTTAGATATTTTTTTAAGAAGAAGTTGATTATATTCTTGGAGGGACCAAGATCTTTAAAGAAACGTAACAGAAACCTGGCTGGCATATCACGAGCGCAAACTTCCACCGCGTGAAGGTGGACAGTGAAGCCGTTCCTGGTAAATGGTATTTGCGAGATCATGGGATATTTGATTCTCATGGAACAATTAATTCTACAATAAGGGCTATATTCCGAGATAGGGAGTAAAGAGTTACATTTGGACGAAGGGTTGTGCATCCGAGGCATTCAGGGAATTTATAATGCTTGGAAACCAAATCGACCTCCAGAATCCAATTGGAAGCTTTCTCGATTATTGAGAAAGGTTTGGTAGTGGAAGTTTTTTGCCTTTAGATCCATCCTGCAAGAACTGTATTGGGGGTTTGGAGGGTACTGTCAGACCCTCATTGGCACGAGCCACTGAGAGGCTAATTACCTAGCGAATAACAGCAAGGACTTTGTCGTGGCGGTAAGTGTACAGATGAATGCAAACTTTTTGAGCTCTACAACTACATGCTCAGGTCACACGTATTGCATTTATTGAACACCAATGCACTGAAACCAAAAAAGGGATAGGCATATTTTATACCTGTGAGAATGACGGAGAGAGGTTGAGTTTACGCGTGACTGTAATGATTCTCGTCGAAGCCAGCCGTTTAACGGTACAGTCAGACGATTACATAACTAATAGATTCGTTTAGTGTTGAGTTGAATTGGGCTGTGTGAATTTTTCACTATATATGTGATTGTCTCAGCGGCCCGTCATTTAGCGGTACAATCAGAAGAGTAACAAATAAATACGTTTTGTGTTGTATTTTGTCTTCGTCGTCTGTGTGTTGTGATCGTGAGTTCGACTGTGCTGAATCCCAGGAGGTACAGTAGGTAAATAACTTTATTTTCTATTATTTCTTGTCGTGATCGTCGTTTAATATGCCGTTAAAAACAAAATTGGGGAATAAGACGCTGAAATCCCAGACAAGGGAATTAATATCAAATATTTACCATTTCATGAAAGATGAAGCGAAATTCGGAATAACAATTGAATTGCAAGCGGTCTTAAAAAGGCTTTCTGCTGCTAGTAAAATATCTATCGCGTCAATAAAAAGAGTTTTAGCCGAAAAGAAAAAAAAAATAGATTCTGACCAGCCAACGTCATTTTCTACGCCTACGCCATTTTCATCCTAAATCATGGACATGTAGTCCGACAAAAGGCCTTAAAATGCCTATTTCCAAGGGTCAGCGTTTGATAGTGGTTCACGCTGGAGGTAGTTATGGGTTTGTACCCAATGCAATGCTGATATATAAATCTTCTCAAAAATGTGGTGATTATCACCACGACATGAACTTCAGTAATTATGAGAAATGGCTTAAAGAAAAACTTATTCCGAATTTATAACCTAATTCTGTTGTAGTGATTGATAATGCACACCGTATTATAAACCAAACTAATTATCGATATTACATCATGGACGGTTATGCATGTAATGCATAATCGTTCATGTGTTAATCGCTAATGAACATTTAATTTATAGTACAGTCATTCTCTAAAACAATATTGCTAGGATGGCTAGTCGATTTTGTACGTCGAAATTAAGTTTTTTTTATTTTGTATGTCATCACTTCAATATTTATTTATTTTTCTATGTTATTTGATTAAAAAAATTACACCGTTTGTAGTAACAAATGCTAGTTGCGTCGCTCCTAACTAGGCATAGCCGATCTATTTTGAATATTTATATTTTATTGTGAAATTATTGTTTTCTGCCTGTCTTTTTTCTTTCTGTTTCATGTCTTCAATTCACGGGAACATCGATGAAGTGAATACATGGACCGAGGACATGACATATTTTTGAATTATTGATTATATATAAATTATGGACAATAATAGTACCAAAAAAGTGGTCACTGGTTTTCTTTGGCGGTTCTTTCCAGTGGAATCTTAATTGTAGAACTCGCCGGAAAAAAATAGGAAAAAGTACAATTACTGTCTTTTGACGTTCAGTATGTGTGTATTATGTATTTACATTGAATAAACATATTCGAAATTGAATTTGAATTTGTTAATTAGACTATAAAAGCTAATTTTAAATTTTCAATACATCATCACGATATCAAATATTCTGTCGTTGGCTGTACATGCCTTGGTTTTAAGAAAATCGGCGAAGTCCGTTACATATAGCGGCTCTAGTCTAGCACGAGGCCATTTGATTTTCTTTCTCATGTGCAGTTTTGACGAGGTTGTGTTTAATCTGTGTAAGCATTTTTGAGACTGTGGTCGAGAGCTCAAGAAGATTGCAGCGGAGTGTAGTGTAGGTTGGCTCTAAAGGCAAAAAACATCACATTACAAAACTTTTTTCAATAATCGTGAAAGCTTCAGATTGGATTCTAGAGGTCAATTTGGTCTCTAAGGAGTATACATTTCCTGAATATCTTGGATGCACAGCCCTCCGTCCAGATATCACTCTTCAGTTTCTATCTCGGATGATGGCCCTTATTGTAGAATTAACTGTTCCATGGGAATTATTATACGTTTACGCGGTGACAGGCGGGTGAAGAGACCCCGCCCACCACCCGGGCAGTTCTAACAACATGGGTCGTTTTATCTGCTCGGGATGTCGTGCAACGACAACCTCACGCACACCGGAAGGGTAGTTAGTTTAGTTAGTTTGTCTGGGCTTTTTCCCGCACTTGACCTCTTGATTGGGCCGTTGTGCGTGGCTCATGTTTCTATTTATGTTACTCCAGCCAACCCAGGCTGTCCCAGAAGGTTAGCAGCCTGTTTGGGTTGCTACAGGCCTCCGGGACAGATGCTGGAGATGTAGTATTCTTGCCCGTTGCTCTGCCACGCTCCTGCATTCCATGAGCACATGCTGTGGCGTTTCTTCTTCCTCCATGCATCCTCTGCATAGAGGGCTGTCTGTCACACCTATGGTAAACAGGTGTTTGTTTAGGGGACAGTGGCCTGTCATAGTACCTATGACTTTACGGATTTTGTCCCTTTTTAATCTGGTGAGGTTGCGGGCAAGTTTTTTGGACGCTTCCAGAACCGCGTTCTTTGTTTGCCTGCATCCTGCGTTCTTTTTCCATTCTGTAAGGTGGGTTTCTTCGGTGTTCCTGCGTAGCCATGTTTTTATTTGGGCCTGGGGAATGGGCATCAAGGGTTCCGGTCCATATAATATTTCCTTTGATCCCCTTTTGGCCAGTTCGTCTGCCGCGTCGTTTCCCAGTGAGCCGCTGTGCCCTTTAATCCATTGCAGGGTCACTCTATTTGACGATCTTCGATCGGAGACATGGAGGAAGATTCTCCAGGTTTCTACCCCTCCGGCAACCCCGTGAACCGTTTATTTTTCATCAAAAAACTATTTACATATTGCTTACAAACTAACAAATAATTAGAAAAAAATGTTCCATGGGAATGAAATATTGCAAAAGACCACAAATATCACAACCTCGCAAATACTCTCACCCGGAACGGCGGTGGAAGTTGGCACTCGTGGTCTGCCAGCCAAATCTCTGTTACATCTCTTTAAAGACCTTTGTCTCCCCAGGAAAATAATCAACACTTTCCTAAGAAAAAATATCTAAAACTTCAATTTTCACATCTCAAATTCTATGGCTTCGAAGGGGGAGTGAATGGGCGGTAAGGTGTAGGCTCGTATGTGGCAAGACAGCTGTCCTAAACCTACCACAGCCAGTCGTTAGTCCACCGTTCACCTCCCAGAAGTGGGATAATAATATTATGATGGGCTCGATCCTGGTTGGGGAATTCCATGGCAGCTCCGTTTGTATCTATTTATTCAAAATTACAAAAACTGAACTATCTGAAAAACTACATATAAACTTGGTGTTGTATTAATATTTTCGAATACGTTCGTATTTACATGTCGAACATAAAGAAAAAATAAAACTATTTATTAAATGTTTGGCGGGGAGTGGTAGCCTTTCTATGCTATGTTTTAAACCTGCCTAATTAGTCTGGTAAGCAAGCATTCCTTTTTCTCAGAAATGTAGATGCAGTAACGAAACTTACTTGCATCGTAGCTTTGGCTTTCCTTTTTGTTTCATGCCTTGTGCTTGCACCAGCATATGGGTGGTCGGTTTTAAAAATGTCTCGGCGAACGCGCTGATGCCGAGCATGCCTGTCCTCGCGAACGGAGACGATAACATGCTAAACGAACGCATTGACATATCAGCCTGTGTGCCCTGCGGCTTGTAGGTCATTAACTTGGGCCAGTGTGGCTTCGGTAAACATTTTGTCCAGGTGTGAAGGGGCGGTGAGATCCGCTGCAGCAAATTCTGCCTAAAACAGTAAAAGAAAGGGGATATTTGAATTAAATAGCTTTATTATATTATTATTATGTGCGGTCTGCGACCGCTTACATTTTTTATTTAAACAAAATAGAAACAACACCGCTCGCTCGATATAGGTTAGAATTCGAAATTTGACGTTTAGTAGGGTGGTACAACTATCGATACATTTTGTTGTCGATAGTTTTGGATAAAGCCCTTCAATGCCAGAGATATAACAATGAAAGTATAGCAATCAGATAAATGTAGGTAACCAGTGTCGGTGGGCAGAATTTAAAACTGACAAATGCCACCGGCTCAGGAGAATTCCCTGTCGTTCTTTAGAAATGCCTAAAAGCGCTACCTATATACCGGTCACTTACCGGTGTACCATCAGACATTTTGTTTCAGACTCTTTATAATTATTGAAATACGTCATTTTTTTTGCATAAATAGAATTTTTGTTGCCAATCTTCAATTTTATCAACCCAGGTAGGACATTCTGTAATAGGCCAAGTTAGTGAGAATCTCAGTCATAGTCGCTACGTCCGATATCGGACACATCGTGGAACTGAACAAGGGGAATGTTTAAATAGTAATAATATTGTAGGTATATAATAATAATAATAGATGAATTAATAATTAATAAAAGACATTCTACCTAGAAATCATCTGGCTACCAAATAATTAAACAATATATTTTTCAATTGATATGCCTCAATTTTACGCATCGTTATCTTTTATGTACTTACCTCAGATTATGATTTTCTTTCTTGGGTTAATCTATCTCGTCAAAGGCATAATAATGAGCACATAATGGGTAGCCAGAACTTTTTTCGATAGGTTAAACATCTTTTTCTATTTAGTGAAAATATATGTCGATATTATTCCTAACCGGTTGCTATCTGATTTTTTGGTAGGTGAGTTTTCTAAATCAGGGCTCTTCCACTTACCAGGCATTCTATTAATTGCCTATCCATTGTAAATGTTTATACTATTTTCGTTTGTTTCGATAATTTAACATTACAAGTTATGTGGGAATTTACGCGATGCGTGCGCGACGTTGGTTACGGTGGCGGACTTTTCGTCTGATACTACTCAGCACACACAGATCGATGATGGGATTGATTGCGTTTTTCCGTGAACTAATATCGGAAAATAGTTCATGGTTCAGGAAATGATGATCAGTCCATGCACTTGCATTAAAATTACATTTTTTATTTTTTTTATCCTTTTTGTAATTTCATGTAGTAATTAACTTCAATAACTCGTGTTTGCTTATCTTCTTCTCCCTGATTCACAGCTTCGGAAAACTATTTGATGATACTAATACTGATATAACTCTCTAATCTGTAAATTATTACAATTGAGGCGTTATAAAATATGGGTAAATTCAAACGCCAATTACAGGAAATTGAGAGACTGCCAATTGCGAGAAGTGTATTTGATCGGATTTGACAAATGTGGTACTCAGTACACGCAGAATTTGTTTTCAAAAACTACAATATTTTCAAGCTGCACACGTTTAAAAACCACTATATTCTAATTATTTACAAAGCTGGAGAAAAACTTTTGTCCATGGGTTTCTACTATATCGCTTGTCAGTTCACCGGGCGAGCCCAACGCGTCGAGCCCGCGCTGTGCCATGCTGACGCTTGCACCCGTTTTGGAACATGGTTTTCTACTATATCGCTTGACCGAATTATTAAGTTTTGGCAGTCATTAGACGCAATTTCATGGTCGGTAACTTTTTGCTAGGATGCATCGCATGGAGGTTATGACAAACACAGATGTAGAAACTATCTCAGTACTCCTAGAAACACACTTTCCTGGATGTCAAATCACAGAAGATCATGAGTGGCCAGACGAAAACTACAGCACACCAACAACCCAAGAATGGGAAGTCGCAAACAAGATAGTAACTGCGGACAAGATAAAATGGGCCCTGAAAAGCTTCAAACCTTTCAAATCCGCAGGGCTGGATGGCATTTTCCTAGCACTACTACAATGGTAACCAAACCATGCAACAAAATACCTACTACCAATCTATAGGGCCTGCATAGCCTTCAAATACATTCCAAAGGCATGGAGAGAGGCGAAAGTAGTCTTCTTACCGAAACCGGGAAAGGAGGAGTACTCACACGCCAAATCCTCCAGACCCATCAGCCTAACGTCTTTCTTACTAAAGACGTTAGAAAGACTGACGGACCGTCACCTAAGGGATGGGGCACTAAGAAATAAACAACTAGGTATACCCACAACAACACGCCTACACAAAAGGCAAATCAACAGAGTAGGCACTACATATGGTGGTGCACAAAATAGAATCGGCTCTAACAAATAAGCTGTCAACACTCGCCGCCTTTATAGACATAGAAGGCGCTTTTGACAAAACCATGCACAACAGCATAAACCACGCCCTACAGGAACTTAAGGTGGAACCAGTCACCATAAAATGGATCACGGAACTGGTTAGCAAAAGGGCGGTCCAGATAGTGATGAATACTACCACAAGAGCGAAGGTAGTTAAAGGATGCCCCAAGGGGGGGTCCTATCACCACTTCTATGGAACATAGCAGTGGACAGCCTCATAAAAACACTAAACGAAAGAGGTTACACTACTATTGGTTATGCCGACGACCTAACAATAATGATAAATGGAAACGCAGAAAATATGCTATATAAAGTCATGCGCTCAGCTTTGCAGATAGTAGAAAAATGGTGTGACGAACTTAAATTGTCAGTAAATCCGAAAAAGACAGAACTCATCCTCTTCACCAACAAGAGGAAGTTACCAGAACTATAAGTACCAAAATTATTCAATACCAAACTCTTCCTATCTACAGAAGTGAAATATCTGGGAGTCATCCTTGACAGCAAATTAAACTGGGCGAGTCATATTGATGCCAAAACAAAGAGGGCCTGTCTAACTTTTTGGCAGTGTCAGAGACTAGTGGGGAAAAATGGGGTCTCAACCCAAAAATCACACTCTGGCTGTACACATCAGTCATCAGGCCCTCTCTGACTTACGGATCAGTTGTATGGTGGCCCAGAATACAACTGACCACAGTGAAAGCGAGACTCCAGAGCCTGCAACGCTTAGCGTATGTAGCAGCCACTGGATGTATGAGAACCACACCATCGGCCGCACTAGAGTACCTCCTAAACATGAGACCTTTGGATCTTGTCATCCAAGAGGAGGCTAAGGCAGCCGCTCTAAGACTAAGAGCAAATGGACTGTGGAAACAAAACACAGAAACACCACACTCAAAAATTCTGAAACGGGTTCTAGAAGAAATACATCTTCTGGACGCACCTTGGACAGGACAATATGCCATCATGTCTTTGATCGAAGATACAATATCCAACTCATTGCAGAACCAGCAGATCACTCTGATACAAATGAAGTAAGGATATACACAGATGGCTCCAAAACCACTCAAGGTGCAGGTGCCGGCGTTTTCTCAAATGATCTAAACATCAAAATATCAACTACCCTAGGCAACTTAAATACGATCTTCCAAGCAGAATGCATTGGCCTCACCAGAGCAGCACAAGCAGTTGCAGCCAAAGATGTCGGAGACCTAAGCTTGAAATTTGTCTACGACAGTGCCTCCGTGCTACAAGCGCTAGGAAAAAATACTATAACCTCTGTCCTTGTACTGGAACGCCACAATGCGCTTCAACTGCAATGGATTAAAAGGCACAGCGACTCTCTGGGCAACGACGCGGCAGACGAACTGGCCAAAAAAGGATCAAAGAAAATTGTATATGGACCGGAACCCTTGGATACCCATTCCCCAGGCCCAAATAAAAACATTGCTACGCAGGAACACCGAAGAAACCCACCTTACAGAATGGAAAAAAAACGCAGGATGCAGGCAAACAAAGAACGCGGTTCCGGAAGCGTCCAAAAAACTTGCCCGCAACGTCACCAGATTAAATAGGGACAAAATCCATAGTTATAGGTACTATGACAGGCCACTATCCCCTAAACAAACACCTGTTTACCATAGGTGTGACAGACAGCCCTCTATGCAGAGGATGCATGGAGGAAGAAGAAACGCCACAGCATGTGCTCATGGAATGCAGGAGCGTGGCAGAGTAACGGGCAAGAATACTACAATCTCCAGCATCTGTCCCGGAGGCCTGTAGCAACCCAAACAGGCTGCTAACCTTCTGGGACAGCCTGGGTTGGCTGGAGTAACATAAATAGAAACATGAGCTACGCACAACGGCCCAATCAAGAGGCCAAGTGCGGGAAAAAGCCCAGACAAACTAACTAACTAACTATAGAGGTTATGAGCGAGAAACCGAAAAAGTCCAAATATTTTGAGGTTTTGTAGCTGCCAAAATATGTCCCGAGACATAGTATACCAGGGTTTATTATACTGTGCCCGAGATATCTTGTGTTACCATTTATTTTTTTGATATTTACTTAGTTGCATCCATATACACAATATAAAATCTTCTGCACCACCTTTTGTAACATAACCCCCCCCCCCCCAGCTTTGAACCTCTACTGACTGGCCTAGTTGTTTTACGGTATGTATTCTAATTTTAATTATTATTATTTAAGTAATAATAAAAAAAACTTAACCAGAAATTGTTTGTTTTTATTTAAATATATCAAAATGAATGCATAAAGTGTACTATTTCTTCTTGTAAAGTACTACCATTGATTTTAAGGTACTACATGCATTGGCTGTCGATAGACAATAATTTTCTGAGAGCCTGCTCACAAGGCCATCTGGAATATTTTGGAACTACCTACATCGATACAGGAGAACCTAACAGGATTTCCTAAATATATCGATGCGGACACCCGTTTCGCCACAATCAGCCACATCGGGCAGTAAAATATTTTCGAGATGGATCGCTTTATAAAAATATAAAAATGACGGTCAATTCAAAATGTCGATTAGTAGTATTTAAAACTGACTAAACGATGCAAAAAAAATCCATGACAATGGCTTATTTAACTTATTTTTTTAAATTTTGTGTCATTATCAACTTTAATGTTCCTTTCACCGTCAATGTCGTTTCATTTGTAAGAAAATGTAGGGTCTCATTTTACGAAAAGCATTTTATGTAGGGATGCGTTCAGAGTATTGAAGGAAACGAAATGTTTGTTTAGTTACGGTAGTGAAATGATTTTCAGCCAATGGAATGAGCAGAGACGTCCGCCATTTTGGAGCGGGAAGATTTGGTGAACGTAAGTGTTTTTCGCGTCCCCCGCTTGTGTGAGCGTCGCATTTGGCGGCTATCGGTTTTGTGACAAATTCTGAATTTGTTTCTCTCTCTGGCCGACTTGTGTTGTGTGCGAGAGCTTCTGAGGTTGGTGGTTGTCGATCGGTGGGCGGATTGTACATGTTTTGTTGGAACGCGCGTATATTTTGTTTTTTTTTTCTGTTGACAGAATTTTGACCGGGAATGAGGAAAGTATCGAAAGCGAAGGCGGCGTCGGCCGCGAGCGTCGCCCGCCAGACGCGTAACGCTTCCGCCGAGTCGGACAACGAGTCGGTCGACAGCCGCGTGAACGGGGAAAGTGACGAGGAAGAGGTCCAGGAGAAGACTCCGTCTAGGAAAACTAAGGCTGGGAAAAGGAAAGGTGGGCGGAAGGCATCGTCCGATCAGGAAAGCGAGTCCGATAGCCATGCAAACGGGGACGCCGGCGAAGACGCCGATGAAGCCGACGAAGCCGATGACGCTGATGACGCTGACGACGACGTCAAAAAGCCGCCGAAGAAAGCCGGAAGGCCCAGTAAGAAGAGCCAGCCTGAATCTTCTGATGAGGAGGAGTACGAGGTATCTATCCATTAGTAGTCATTTATTTAATTATTTAATTAATTAATTTATTTATTTGTTCGCTTATTACTAATCAACATTACAGTAAAACCAATGCATTGAAAATTAAAATTAATAAAGGTATCACCGTAATTATACAAATATAATGTTTGCAATATCAAAAGAATATATAATTAATAGCCTGCAACTTAAACAAATGAGGGTAAAAATATCAAAATCTTGTGCCGAAATCTGGGGTCGAAATCATTTGTTTTCTACAACAATGCCTGTTAGGATATTGGATATGATTTAGTATTTTAAAACCTATTTATATATTTGTGGGGGATGAATTAAATGCGTTCTTTACTTGATTTAAACTTTTATTTTACTAATTGATCGAGACGCCACACAGGCACGCGTCTTCATCCCCGCCATCCTTTACTCTGCTTCTGGCTTCTATGATGACGCCATTTCTGCTGTCCGCCTGCCGGTAGAGTTGGACACTCAAACCGCGCGAAATTCAAAATTATTGTTGCGCCACTACAATTTGGTCTTTCCTGACGCTATATCGTCCTCGGTATTTTAAACAATCAGCTTACATACTACGTACAAAATTACTTACAACTATGCAAAGGATTTTAATTAACACATTTTCATTCAATAAGTTACATTTTCAAATCATTCATTCATCATATCCGCAGCTATTATTCCAGTATATGGCATTTGTGCCAGTTGAAAACCGTCAATATCCACTACTACGTATCTGTCATTACCGAGCACTTTTTGACTACATATGGTCTTTTGAATTTAGGCAACAACTTTATGTTTACACCTGCCGAGGTATCAATATTTTTTATCATAACAATCTCCAATATTATATAAATGAGAATGTTTCCTAGATCAATTATAAGCAATTTCATTCATATTTTGCTGTTTCAAAATTTTGTTTTTTTCAAGGCTTTTTCTCGAATCTCTTCCAATTTTCTTTCTAAATTTAAGTTATCCTCAACAAATACACGAATGTCATCTCACACTACTCCTAACACCAAATAGTAATTTGCTCGGAGTTCCATTTGTCGTTCTGCATACTATATTATTTAGCGTGAATTCTACTTCACCGAAAACCGTGTTCCATTTACTTGGAATCTCAGAAAGTTTACTTAGCATCGGAATCAAACAACTATTAAATCGCTCCACCTGTCCATTCGATCTTGGACAAGATCTGCAATGAGGGTATGGTTAATAAACATATCCTGAACAAAAGTTTTGAATAAATCTGATGTGAAACATGCACCACAATCTGATATAATTCTAAGGACATTACTATAGTTCTGAAAATAATATGTTAAGTGATTTATACATTTATCCGATGAAGTCGATTTACATGGATACAACTTGATAAACTTCGTAAAACCGTCAATCACTGAAAATATATGCTTATAACCTTTGCCAGTCTTCTCAAGAGGACCTAATTGATCAATATGTATCGTATCGAAACGGGACGTTACCTTTTGATATTCTCCGCTCAGTCAAACCGCCCGAAATTCAAAATTATTGTTCCGCCACTACTTATTATTATGTTATATTTTATTATTATTACTAAGATGTAAATTTACATTTTTTGACTAGATTTTAAATTTTTATTTTTGACTACATTTTAATATTTTTACTTTTTAGCATAATTTTGGAAATATAATTTAGATATTTACTAAATTTAAATATTTTTGATTATTTTAAACTGGTACTCTAATTTTAAAAAGCAAACATATGCACAGCACAGTACTAATTGATTTTACATTGATTTGGTCATTAAATATCTCCTCATTACATTTAATTTTGTGCTTTTATTAGCTTGACCTGTACGTTTGTATGTATGTATGTTAATTTTCTCTACATTCAAATTAATTTTCACTAACTTCCCGATGCCTGAATAATTTGAAATTGCACTTGTTTGAAGGACCAATGACAAAGCAATAATTGCATAATTTTGGCCTAATGTCCTAATTGTCCCATCATTAATAATAATAATAAAGATTGTATTTGTACTCAGTGTTAAAATTCAGACATATCAGCTGCCTGTATGTTAAACTAATAATAATAAATAAATAATAAATAGGTAGTAAAGAGTGCAGATATATTTATGGGTTCTTATTCCAAGTTCACAAAAGATCCCACCTAGTATATTTGTTTTTTTTTTTTTAATAGTTACTCTTAAATAAAGTGAAGAGTATTTATTTCCATTACAACTATTACAATTGTGTAGGTATGACATTAAATTAATCTTAAAATAGTTTTCAATTTAGCCAAAAAATCATACAATGGTGGAAAAATTGTTCCACTTCCTTTTTTTTTTTCGAACTTTAACCCGTTGAGTATGAGTCAACCAAATCTGGTCGCGAAACAATTATCCGTTGAGTACGAGTCGACCAAATCTGGTCGCGCGTTTTTTTCACTTCTTTGACGTTCTCATATTTATTCATAATTATCTAATTGTTTTACAAAATGATATTTCAATATTCTATATTCGAAATTTCAATGCAATCATTGTGCAGTTGTTCTTTTTATGATTGGTGTAGTAGTTTCGTAGTTATAGTACTTTAAGTCGATGTCGCCGAAAATTCTGCAAGAGACAGATGCATCCATGAAAATACCCATTTACTCCAAGGGTTAAGTCCTTGTTGTTTGGAAACCAGTTGATCTAAGTGGTTCGTTCTTTCTTAAATTAAAGCTTTAGTTGTTTGGCAATTATTTAATGGTGAAATATGTCAACGTGGAATGTTACGGGTTGTTAAATAATAAGGTTTAGAGTTCATAAGGAGTAAAATGGCATTTTCCATGTTAATTTTCTAACACCAAAAAATGCCTTTTTAATTTTTTTTAATATTCGACATCCGTTTTATGGTACCACACTCTCAAAATGCATTCCTGCAGCTCACGAGCCTTCTTTGCTCTGTGGCATGTGTTGGAGAGTCATCTTGAAAGATGCAATTTCTCACATTCTCACACTGCCTCTCTCATACTGCCATTCTCATACTGCCATTCTCATACTGCATAGTGGGTAGTAAGTGGTTTTCGAGGATGCCAATGTATTTATCGGCATTCACCATACCCTGGATAAAGTTTAACCCTTCAGGCCTCGGCCCCTCAGCCGATTAACAAGTTGAAATCCCAAAAAACGTCGCCTTTATCATCAGCTGTAACGTAGATTTAGCCGTACACAAAGCTGTTGTGTAATTATTGTAATGGGTAAAATACCGTCGCTTACTGTTGGAAAGAGGGCAGAAATAGTGGCCCTGCATTAAGCTGGATTTTCTGGACATGGAATAGGTAAGAGGGTACGTGTGAGCAAGACAACTGTTCATAAAGCTGTCGGTAAATTTAACATTTTGGGAAAATACACCGACCTGAAGAGAAGCGGTTACCCTAGAAAACGAGTTCACCTGTAGATCATGCAATCTGAAGGTTGGTCGTACGATGTCCAACAACCTCCTGAAAGAAGATTTAGCATACTTTAGTTGCAAAGGGCAACAACGTAAGTTTGGGTTCCGTCCCGGAGGCCTGTAGCAACCCAAACAGGCTGCTAACCTTCTGGGACAGCCTGGGTTGGCTGGAGTAACATAAATAGAAACATGAGCCACGCACAACGGCCCAATCAAGAGGGCAAGTGCGGGAAATAGCCCAGACAAACTAACTAACTAACATAAGTTTGGGTACCATTTCAAGATATTTGACCACAGATTTTGCCTTATTATCCGATAAACTTGCAAGGAAACCTCGACTAACTCCTAGCAAGGAAAAGAAACAACTGATTTTCGTCCGAAACATAAGAATTAGACAATACGCCAGTGAAGCAGGGTGGTATTTTCTGATGAGTCAAGTATCCAGCAATTATCTGCATGTGTCAGAAGTAATCTCTGCCCAATGGGTAAAAGATTTGAGGAAATATATATGACTCCAACTGTGAAACGTCCTCCGAACCAGATGATATGGGGTGAAATGTCTGTGTCTGGTACTGCTGCTCTGTATTTCATACGGTCTAAAATAACTTTAAATGGAAGTAGGCAGCTTAATTTATTACATGACAAGTTTAAACTTCACATAGATATTCATGGTTGTTTTATTTTCATGCATGATGGGGCTCAGTGTCCCAGATCAAGGGCTGTTATGTACTATCTGACGGCGGAGCAAATCCAAGTACATTGCCTCGTAACAGCCCAGATGTGAACTCAATCTAGAAATCTGTGTTGTATTCTTAAAAATAAAGTTACGGAAAAACCACCATCCAGTGCAGACGACACCGTTCTGCTAGCCTGAACAGAACAAGACTTACAACTCATATTAGACAGAGTACATGAATGCAGTCAGAATGCAGGGCTGAACATGAATGTCTCGAAGACCAAATTTTTAGTCGTATCAAAGAACAAAGACCTAAACACCAGAATCAAACTGTCAGGTACAGATTTAGAGAGAATCCGATAGTATAAATACCTCGGTGCGTGGGTAAACGAAGAATGGAACTGCGAACAAGAAATTCGTACCCGGTTTGAAATCGCGCGAGCATCCTTTAAGAAAATGGAAAAGGTAATATGCGGCCGGAAACTTGACATCAAGCTCCGAATACGAATTCTCCATTGCTATGTGTCGCCTGTGGTGTTTTATGGTAGCGAAGCTTGGACCTTGAAGGCTGACACCCAGAAGCGTCTTGAAGCATTTGAGATGTGGTGCTACCGGAGAATGCTCCGCATTAGCTGGATCCAGAAAGTTGTCAATGTCAGAGTACTCCAACTTGTCGGTAGAGATCGCGAACTTTTATCCATAATAAAGCAAAGGAAAGTGGCGTACCTGTGCCTCGTGCTGAGACATGAGCGATACCAACTGCTTCAGATCATTATGGGGAAAGTTTGCGGTAAACGACGGACTGGAAGAAGAAAAAAGTCTTGGCTCTGCAACATTCGAGAGTTGACAAACGTCTCAAGCGTAGAAGAAGTATTTCGCTTGGCCCAAGACAGGAAAAAAAACACAGAGCTGACAGCCAACCTCCTCTAGGAGAGGCACTATAAGAAGAAGAAGTGCTACAGCCATTATTGAAGCAATAAATGATGATTAGTGTACAAAAAAATCTTAAGCTTGCTGCCAGTCTCTGCCATGCCTAACAGAATTGCATGTGTAATTAAAAATAAATGAGGTGCTACAAAATACTAAGCCTACTTCAATAGCCTTGATACTCCATTTAGTTCTTTTCTAAAATGCCATTACTGCTGAATTCCATTTTGGTATCCATTTTTTTGATGGGTGGTATTAAACTTTTGCACTTGACTGTAAGACAATTGACTGAGTGGGTAGGATGCAGGGTTGGTACCAAACCCGGGTTTTATCAAAAAATATCTGCCCACTGGGTTATTTCGGGTTTTTTCGGGGAATTTTGGGCATTTTTGGGGAATTTCGTTTTTTTTCGGAGTTAATAAGAATTTAAAATTAATATATTTTAATTTTACATTTTATTTTATTTTATTACCATTTTATTGCATTTTTTTCTCCCAATCCAAATCTATTTACTATTGAATAAAGTTGTGACACTACCATAAAGCGAATTCCCCCGAAAATCGTTATTGTCAGTTGTCGGGGAGATCCCCTTTATTTTCACAACAGGATAAGAGTTAACACTAACAACCGCAAGTGGCGCTGTTCCGGCGCAAAAGTATTGAGTAATAGTGCTGGCAGCGTTTCGGCGCGAAAGTATTGAGTAGTAGTGCAAACGATTTTAGAACTAAATAGTGTATATTGAAGTGTGTATAAGGGTCTTTGTCGCTTGAAGAGTATAGTTTTGTAATAAATCAAGTAGTTTTGTAATAAATCAAATAGTTTTGTAATAAATCAAGTTGAGTGTTCTACCGTGTTTTGGCATCTTCTGCTGCCTATCCACATAACAATATTATCCATAAGTTATCTTATATATCATGCCAAAAGTAGTCGGCATTACACTTGTCCGGCCAGTTCTGCATCAATTGAAAGTTGGAATGGTCTGGAGTAAATTACGGAACAGACTGGGTGTGTTTTTTTCAAAAACCCACATTCGTCAAAAACCCTCGGGTTTTTTCAGGTGGGTTTTACCCAATTTAACCCAGTGGGTTTTTTCGGGTTGGGGAAAATCAAGCCAACCCTGGTAGGATGCCTTATATTTTCAAAATATAATAATAAAATAAATAATAAATAATAAATACAAACGGAGCTGCCATGGAATTCACCGACCGGAGTCGGGCCCATCATAATACTATTTTTTACACTTCTGGGGGGTGAGCAGTGGATTCCGGACTTACGAACCGGCTGTGGTAGGTTTAGGACAGCTGTCTTGCCACATGTGAGCGTTCACCTTGCCACCCATTCACTCCCCCTTCGAAGCCATAGAATTTGAGATGCGCAAATCGCAGTTTTAGATAATTTTTCTAAGAAAGAGTTGATTATTTTTCTGGAAAGGCCAAGATCTTTAAAGAGGTGAAATAGAGATTTAGCTGGCAGGCCACGAGCGCCAACTTCCACCGCGTGAAGGTGAACAGTGAAGCCGTTCCGGGTTACGGCATTTGCAAGATCATGGTATTTATTTAATTTGTACTCGTGGTCTTTTGGGATATTTGATTCCCATGGAACAGTTAATTCTACAATAAGAGCCACCTTCCGAGATAGAGAGTAAAGAGTTATATCTGGACGGAGGGCTGTGCATCCGAGACTTTCAGGGAATTTATACTGCTTAGAGACCGAATCAACCTCCAGAGTCCAATCTGTAGCTTTCTCGATTATTGAGAAAGGTTTTGTAGTTAAATGTTTTTTGCCTTTAGAGCCATCCCGCACAAACTGTATTGGGGGTTTGGAGGATACTGTCAAACCCTTGTTGGCACGAGCCACTGAGAGACTAATTACCTCGCGAATAACAGCGAGAACTTTGTCATGGCGGTAAGTGTACCGTCCTTGATCTAAGGCCACCTTGCAGCCAGCTAGAATGTGTCTAGCTGTGCAAGGGGTATTGCTACAGAGGGGACAAGAACTATCCTCGGCAAAGCTCCAACGAGCGAGGTTACTGGGGTCTGGAAGTGTATGCTGAAAGGCATTCAAATAAAATTTCAGCATCTCTGGCGTCCAGTCATAGAGCATTACCTTCCAGTGCATTGGAGGCGGAATGCAAAAGTCACCAATTGTTGTCCAGTCATTCTGGCATTGAAGGCCAATAGCATGAGCCATACTCTTGCTGTCGTAATCTCCCCGCAAAAGAGACTTCTTCAAGTCCACGTCGCTCGTGGTTGTACTGCCATACCCCAGACCAGTGCCATTCTGGCTGATTCCAGTAAGGAACCTTTTGTGGAAGTCTACGCGGGCTTGTAGTTCATTTGAATCACTACAGCCACTTATTACGTGCTTCGATATTGCCGGATCTTTGGAATTGCACAGAATCGAATTTTTGGTTATTCTGGAGTTGGCGTAGAGCAGAGAGGGCAGTTTAAGCGCTAGCCCAAAATTTTGTTTGGACCTGAAGAGAGTCGAGGGGTCAGCTGGTTTGGCTAAGGACAGCCAGGATTTTAAACTAGCTGTCACCAGTGCATCTAGACGGGACAGTTGGGTTTTGGTAAAATCGTAAATAAGAAAGGGCCATGACAAATGTGACATGACAAATTATTTAATATATTTGTATTTTCACAATATTTTATACATATTGATTTTAAGCAGATACATGCTGGAGGGGAAGAGCGCCAATGTCTTCGATTTTGTCCTAGCTTGAAAAAAAAAGAATCTAGTTATTGAATAATAATTTGATGTGTCTCAGGTGGAGGACATAATCGATTCCAAACGCGAAAAGGGTGAGGTGCTTTATCTGATCAGATGGAAGGGCTATTCCGCGGCGAACGACACCTGGGAACCCGAGTCAGTGGTTTCCTGCCCGAAGTTGTTGGCTGCTTTTCACGCAAGATCGGTATGCATTTCAATTATTTACACAATGCCAAAATTTATCATGTAAATCTGGGAGTCCTCAATCCTCTGCAACGCATTATGTTCGTCTTTTCAGATATCCCTTTGATAGAACGAGTGTGATTCAAATATAAACAAGCTTTTGGAAAGTGAGGGCGAAGAACTGGTTATTTATTTACTTATTTCAAATATTATCCAATGGCTTTACTGACTAATCCAATTCGCTCTTGAATATTAAATCTTTTATATACAAGTCCATAATAAGTTACTTAACCCGCTGAGCACGTAACATCCATTTGGGGACATGTATGGCGGCCGCCTACAATCCGAAACATCCAATTTTGGATATCGCGCTCGCCGCTGCGAAAAATGCAATTTACGATTCGAATCGTCGTACTTTAATGCTTTCTGACCGCGGGACGACATGGCCAAATAATCTTTCATTCGCCGGCCAACGACGATTTAACCGATCGCCGATTTAAAAAGTCAGCATTAGACGTCAAAACAGCAGTGTCGATCGGCCACCCCGCGGCGGCGTATAGTTCCGCGAAATGTTTGTTTTGTGAAGTGTTTTGTGGATATAAGTGCAGTGTATACCGGATAAAAGTGAGTAATTTCCATTTTTAAGTAGTTTAGGCATTAGGATTATTCAATTTAGACAATCCATTTGCTGTTTTCACGAATTTTCGAAGAAAACACTTTGGCAACAACACACGGCTCGCGAAAAAATGGCCGTTTTTATTTTGTAATGTTTGTGAAATATCCCTATATATCGCGAAACATGACGTAATGTCGCTTTAATTTACTAATAAAATAGGTATTGCTTCATTTACATCCTAAGTTATCACATAATTAGGCGTATTTTGAACATTATATGTTGTTTTTCTAATATGGCTCGCGAAAATGAAACTTGTTTTGATAATTACTATGAGAGAAAAAAGTGCGATTTTCCATAGTTTTTCGATGAAATGTGACTCTTTGGAGTATAGTAATTAGTTATTAGACATATAATAAGTCTATGATAAGACAATATAATTGAAAAAATCTAACGAATTTTATATTATGGGCATTCAAAGTTTATTATTAGATTCGGACGCGGAAACTCTCAAAACTTTAGATTTTTCTATAATATCAGACAAAGGTCAAAGTTCTGGTGTGATTTCTAAGAAGAAGTGATGTAGTAATAAAGTTATTTTGAAAGAATTTCATATAAAAAAATACCATAAGTAGTCACAAATTAAAAATTAAAAAATTTTTTTTTTACGAGAATAAATAAAATTTTTCTTGGCTGAATAAATAAATATTTTTTCCGTATTTTTGTATGCAAATAAGTAAAAAAAAAATATCGTTTTGGTAAAGCATTTAATAAAGAACATAACTGTATTTACAATTTTTGATATTTACAAAAACTGTATTTACAAAAAAATCGAAATGATTTTATAGGCGAGTTTTTTTCAGTTTGCCAATTTTGTAATATTTATTCATTATTATCTTAATTGTTTTACGAGATAAGGTTATAATGTTTTATATGTCAAATTTCAATGCGATCATTTTTCTCTTTATCTTTTTTTATTCCGTTTAGTGGTTTATAAGTTATGATCGTTTTTGTCAAGGCCGTTGACTCGCGTCGATTTTTTGCGCGAATATGTCGCGCGCAAAAGTGATAGGTGAGTTTTTACCTCGCAACGTGAGTGGTTAACCCCTCAAATGTGAGGCGTCCCTTAAGGGATGCCTTGGCAAAATGTATACAAAATGTATATAAATTTATATAAATATAAATATAAATGTAAATGTGCGCCGCTTTATAGTAATCCGCTCTATAGTAATGCTATAGCTCTATAGTAAACCCCGCTCTATGTAAATGTAAATGTAAATGTAAATATAAATTTATATACGTTTTGCCGTAGGCAACCCGAGCTAATCGCCATTCATTTGAGGGGTTAACCCCCTCAAGACAGTAACGTCCCGAATCGGGTACGATGTATTGTAGTCAATGCTCAGTAGCGTCCCAAAACAGGTACGAGCGCGGCGCGACAAACCGCGCTCTCAACGAACTGAATTTACACCAAAATCTCAGTGCAACCACCCCCTGTTAGATATGTGTGAGAAAGACGGATACATTCTGTATTGTACGATTATTCAGTTGTGCTTCTTGCAGTCTAGAATCCCTAATATAATTGTTTGTATTCTGGGGGCACTTACGAGTACTGCCAATGCTCGGATCTGTGCTGCTCTTCGGATATTATATAGCTTCTCTTAAGATATATGTACAAAATTAAATAAAACGAACTAATAGATTTGGTAAAGCATGTGATAACGTACACAAATGTGTTTACAAGCCTTGGCAAAATGTATACAAAATGTATATAAATTTATATAAATATAAATATAAATGTAAATGTGCGCCGCTTTATAGTAATCCGCTCTATAGTAATGCTATAGCTCTATAGTAAACCCCGCTCTATGTAAATGTAAATGTAAATGTAAATATAAATTTATATACGTTTTGCCGTAGGCAACCCGAGCTAATCGCCATTCATTTGAGGGGTTAACCCCCTCAAGACAGTAACGTCCCGAATCGGGTACGATGTATTGTAGTCAATGCTCAGTAGCGTCCCAAAACAGGTACGAGCGCGGCGCGACAAACCGCGCTCTCAACGAACTGAATTTACACCAAAATCTCAGTGCAACCACCCCCTGTTAGATATGTGTGAGAAAGACGGATACATTCTGTATTGTACGATTATTCAGTTGTGCTTCTTGCAGTCTAGAATCCCTAATATAATTGTTTGTATTCTGGGGGCACTTACGAGTACTGCCAATGCTCGGATCTGTGCTGCTCTTCGGATATTATATAGCTTCTCTTAAGATATATGTACAAAATTAAATAAAACGAACTAATAGATTTGGTAAAGCATGTGATAACGTACACAAATGTGTTTACAATTTCTAGATAGGGTTTCGTATTTTGAGATAAAACGTCGATATCGCTGAATAAGTGAGTTTTTTCAGTCCTCCAACTTTCTAATTATCATAATTATCTAATTGTTTTACAAAATGAGGTTTTTATGTTTTATATTTCAAATTTCAATGCGATCATTCTACAATTCTTCTTTTCATAATCCATTAAATAGTTTCTTTCTTATGATCGTTTTTCTAAAGTGCTATATTTTTGACCTTCAACTGTCAGAAATGACAGGTGACTGCCAAGATGCCGCTTGAGGGGTTAAATGAGTAAGGTAATTAGGTGACAATAAAAAAAATATTGGGTGTCACCCCAAGAATTTCCCGGCAAGCAGATGAAACCCCCCCCATGCCAAACCCCTAACCCCCCAACCGCTCCTTACAAACCCCCTCCCCCTCCCCTCACTAATGCTACCCCCTCTTCACCAACACTACCCATGCAACACTCCCCTTTCCCCTTAACACCCCCCCCCCCAGCCGCCAAACAAACCCCCCACCCCCAAACCCTTAAACCCTCTTCCCCCAAACACCACCCACCCAGTACCCCTTTTGCATCCTAAGCACTTGAGTATCTATTAACCCCTCAGGCCCCGTTTGGCCGATATCGGCCACAACACGATTCAGCGAGACGGCCCCATTTTAATTTAATTTTAATTTAATTTGTTTTAATTTATTATGTTTTATTATGTTAATATGTTTCATTTTAATTATGGGTACAGTGGTTTGGCAGTAATTAATGTTTTGGTAAGACAGTGTCATAATAATTTTTTTTTTACAAATTTTTACTAAAAATTTTTGGGACAGCAACTTGTCAATCGGCTGAGGGGCCGAGGCCTGAAGGGTTAAAGCACTCTAGATAAGTCAGAATAGAAACCCATAGAAGAAGAATATTTTCGTCTGGAATTGTATACATCCTGAGTACTTGCTCTATTTTCTTCAAAGTTAAAGCATTCTGGGTGAGGCGGGATAGGAACCCATGGAAAAGAAAAGGTATCGGAAAAAGAATACTTTCGACCCAGCGTCCCAAGAATATTTAATGTCCCAACTGGACAGGTGCCATTAGCTACCATTTCTTTCATACATCATGATATATTTGAAGCCGTGGCTGCATTGTGGTACTACAAAATATTTTTCTTGCCTTTACCGGTCCTTATGGAATAAGGTTGACAAACACTGCTCTAGACAACCATGCATAATGTATTGAAAAAATAATAGTTGGGGAGCCAGCGACTAAAAAGAACAAGAGTTTTGTAAAAGCTGATTCTTTTAGATCAGACAGTATTTTAACTAAAGAATGCCGGGGTAGAGTCAGCCAGTCAGATTTCGTGGCACCTGGCGCTGGCATACTAGGAAATGTGTAATTTTAATTATTATCCCTAAAGTGTTTTAGAAAAGCTGAAAATTTATCAGTAGACGGTGGATGCAATAAATAACTCGAAACAAATGGTCAGATTGCTTAACAATAGAACGCGTGGCTTCAGGATTACTCCATACATGTCAAAAAAATAAAGTCCCTGCAAATACGCCGGTACTTATTTGTCGGTTATACTATTACTCATCAGTCTAATGTGCCGCTCAATATAATGGACTTTATTGTTGTGACGTGTATGGGGTAATGCTGACTCCAGGCATTCTATTGTTAAGCAGTTGACCATTTCTTTCGAGTTCTGTATTGCATTCACTGTCTAATAATGAATTTTCAGCTTTTCCAAAACACTTTGGGGATACTAATTAAGATTACACCTTTCTTAGCATGCCACGCCAGGTGTCCCGGAGTCTGGCCTGCTGACTGTACCCTAGTATTCTATGGCCAAAATACTGTCTGACCTGAAAGTATCAGCTTTTACAAAACTTGCACTTTTTTGTCGCTTCCTCGGACTATTAGTGGTATTAACAAAATAAACAATACGTTCACAGAAAGGAAGCAAGAACAAGAAGTCTCCTTCTAAATCGAAAGGCTCCTCGAAGCGAAAATCTAGCGACGACGATGAGAAGAAGAAGAAAAGGAAGAAGCGTTCTGACCTCGATGAGCTGAAACGTGACTTTGATTATGAGAATGCAGACGAGAAAGCAGAATACGAGGTGAGTTTAAAGATTTATAGTTTGTAGGGGTTTATTTTAATTATTTATTTAAAATTATTAACACATTGAATGCCATGACGAACACCATGTGTCCGACAGCTTGCTTTCCCCCGGGGCTGCACCATTAAATCTAGAATCGTCCAAAAATCGTTAAGGTGCTTTTTCGCAAAAAAAATCAGTAAATAACTCAAAAATAATGGGTGACTTACGGAAACAGCGATTTACTCATTATTTTCCGAGATGTCAAAAACCAGTGTCCGTCTCGGCCTGTGAGAATGTCCAACCGTCTCCTTTTTTGTGCCAAGATGTCAGGTTGTACTGTGGGGCCGTGCGGGTCACTTGCCTTCAGTCAAAACGCTGTCCGTTGGCCGCCTACAGGCTTCTGAAGTGATCGAGGGCATGCGGACACATGGTGTCCGACGCGGCCCCCTGAACCCGATATACTGGCAGTCACTAGGTGTCCGCCGCGGCCCACTGGGCTAAACATGGTTTTTAGTTTGACGTTCAACATATAGCTTTGTAGTTTATGCTTTACAGCAATAGCAATACACTACTTATTATTACAATTAAAAAAAACATTAAAGTAAGAAGGTTTACGATTAAGACTTCATAAAGCTAAAGATAAGGCAATAGTTCTGAGTTTACCATCTTGCCCCAACGTTAAGTAATAAGACGAACCATTCTGATTAATATTCCGGTACCAATAATATCAACGCCATCTGCATGTCGCCGGCACGGAAAGATTGCAAAAATGTACTATGGCTTTGAGCAATCTAACACCTTATATAATCAATGGTGCCGTGGCGACAATGTCAATTGTTCCGCAATGGTATGAAGTGAGTAATGCACCGACCGACCGAGTAAGCATTTGTACTCTTACGAAGCTCGGATAGAAACCATTACGCAGTCCTGCCAGATGAATGTCACAATTTTCTGTCATAATACTGTTTAAATCCAAAAATAAATACAATTACAATAAAACCTCGCTTATCCGAGGTAATGTGGACCAGGGTATCTCGGATAATCAAAAACTCGGATAACAAGGATGCTGTTGTAAATCGAGGGGGAACATACAGTAAAGTTTAAAATGAATGAAAATGTAGTCAATGAAGTAAAATAATACATATACAGTAGAACTCCAATTATCCAAACTCCGAATATCGGAATTGCTGATTATTTGAATTTAGGATGGAAAAAAAAATTAAGACGGAATCGAGCAAACCTACACTCTTAAATTTCGTGTCAGTGCTTGAAAACAAAGGTGAAAGTTCTTCAATAAAATCATTGGAGGCAGCGACAAACAAAGATGTAGAAGATGCCGGAATTATCGGAATTTTCGACCCATTGTTAACCCGGAACTCGGGTAGTCGGGGCTCGGATAACTGCGACTCTACTGTAATTCTGGAAATCATCAAATACATACAATTATTACATAGACCCACAATAAACTATTTAAAAAACAGCCAATTTCGTTACGTGCTATCAATCTGTCGAGGCTGTCGATTCACTCATTCTCTGCAAAATTGAAAATTTGTTATTCGAGAAAAAAATAAACAATCAGAAAGATATTTGTAAAAATAAATAATAATTTTGACGCCCGGTTGCGATGAAGTTATTTTCGATTTTCTTTTTACTCCTCGCCGTATAGTCGCCCACTTCGCCGTCCGGGGACCGAAGGACGCTGCACCGTCTAGTCGAAGAAATCGGCAGTACATATCCCCATTTTGAATTTCTTTACGGGGGGCACTCGAAACGAGAAATTTATTTACGGTTCGCACGATCGAATTTCGTACGAAAACGCAAGCAAAGCGAGCGCGGCCTACGTTATTAAACGCGGACACATTTCAGGTGGAGAAGATAGTGGAAGTACACTTCCGCAAGAACGGCGGGCGCGAGTTCCTCATCCACTGGAAGGGCTGGTCCGCGGTGCACGACTCCTGGGAGCCCGAGAAGAACCTCAACTGCAAGGAGCTCATCGCCAAGTTCATGCACAAGGTGGAGCAGCTCAAGCTGGAGGGGCCGGGCGCCGGCGGGCGCACCTCCTCCGGGCTGCGCGCCGCCCCGCCCCCCACGCAGCGCTTCACGCTCAACCCCCAGAGCGAGGCCCGGCGCCTCTCCCGGCGCTCCGCCCACACGCAGAGGTAACCTCCCTTCCCTTCGTTCCCCCCACGCAGCGCTTCACGCTCAACCCCCAGAGCGAGGCCCGGCGCCTCTCCCGGCGCTCCGCCCACACGCAGAGGTAACCTCCCTTCCCTTCGTTCCCCCCACGCAGCGCTTCACGCTCAACCCCCAGAGCGAGGCCCGGCGCCTCTCCCGGCGCTCCGCCCACACGCAGAGGTAACCTCCCTTCCCTTCGTTCCCCCCACGCAGCGTTTCACGCTCAACCCCCAGAGCGAGGCCCGGCGCCTCTCCCGGCGCTCCGCCCACACGCAGAGGTAACCTCCCTTCCCTTCGTTCCCCCCACGCAGCGTTTCACGCTCAACCCCCAGAGCGAGGCCCGGCGCCTCTCCCGGCGCTCCGCCCACACGCAGAGGTAACCTCCCTTCCCTTCGTTCCCCCCACGCAGCGTTTCACGCTCAACCCCCAGAGCGAGGCCCGGCGCCTCTCCCGGCGCTCCGCCCACACGCAGAGGTAACCTCCCTTCCCTTCGTTCCCCCCACGCAGCGCTTCACGCTCAACCCCCAGAGCGAGGCCCGGCGCCTCTCCCGGCGCTCCGCCCACACGCAGAGGTAACCTCCCTTCCCTTCGTTCCCCCCACGCAGCGCTTCACGCTCAACCCCCAGAGCGAGGCCCGGCGCCTCTCCCGGCGCTCCGCCCACACGCAGAGGTAACCTCCCTTCCCTTCGTTCCCCCCACGCAGCGTTTCACGCTCAACCCCCAGAGCGAGGCCCGGCGCCTCTCCCGGCGCTCCGCCCACACGCAGAGGTAACCTCCCTTCCCTTCGTTCCCCCCACGCAGCGTTTCACGCTCAACCCCCAGAGCGAGGCCCGGCGCCTCTCCCGGCGCTCCGCCCACACGCAGAGGTAACCTCCCTTCCCTTCGTTCCCCCCACGCAGCGCTTCACGCTCAACCCCCAGAGCGAGGCCCGGCGCCTCTCCCGGCGCTCCGCCCACACGCAGAGGTAACCTCCCTTCCCTTCGTTCCCCCCACGCAGCGCTTCACGCTCAACCCCCAGAGCGAGGCCCGGCGCCTCTCCCGGCGCTCCGCCCACACGCAGAGGTAACCTCCCTTCCCTTCGTTCCCCCCACGCAGCGCTTCACGCTCAACCCCCAGAGCGAGGCCCGGCGCCTGTCCCGGCGCTCCGCCCACACGCAGAGGTAACCTCCCTTCCCTTCGTTCCCCCCACGCAGCGCTTCACGCTCAACCCCCAGAGCGAGGCCCGGCGCCTCTCCCGGCGCTCCGCCCACACGCAGAGGTAACCTCCCTTCCCTTCGTTCCCCCCACGCAGCGTTTCACGCTCAACCCCCAGAGCGAGGCCCGGCGCCTCTCCCGGCGCTCCGCCCACACGCAGAGGTAACCTCCCTTCCCTTCGTTCCCCCCACGCAGCGCTTCACGCTCAACCCCCAGAGCGAGGCCCGGCGCCTCTCCCGGCGCTCCGCCCACACGCAGAGGTAACCTCCCTTCCCTTCGTTCCCCCCACGCAGCGCTTCACGCTCAACCCCCAGAGCGAGGCCCGGCGCCTCTCCCGGCGCTCCGCCCACACGCAGAGGTAACCTCCCTTCCCTTCGTTCCCCCCACGCAGCGCTTCACGCTCAACCCCCAGAGCGAGGCCCGGCGCCTCTCCCGGTGCTCCGCCCACACGCAGAGGTAACCTCCCTTCCCTTCGTTCCCCCCAAGCGCTTCACGCTCAACCCCCAGAGCGAGGCCCGGCGCCTCTCCCGGCGCTCCGCCCACACGCAGAGGTAACCTCCCTTCCCTTCGTTCCCCCCACACAGCGCTTCACGCTCAACCCCCAGAGCGAGGCCCGGCGCCTCTCCCGGCGCTCCGCCCACACGCAGAGGTAACCTCCCTTCCCTTCGTTCCCCCCACGCAGCGCTTCACGCTCAACCCCCAGAGCGAGGCCCGGCGCCTCTCCCGGCGCTCCGCCCACACGCAGAGGTAACCTCCCTTCCCTTCGTTCCCCCCACGCAGCGCTTCACGCTCAACCCCCAGAGCGAGGCCCGGCGCCTCTCCCGGCGCTCCGCCCACACGCAGAGGTAACCTCCCTTCCCTTCGTTCCCCCCACGCAGCGCTTCACGCTCAACCCCCAGAGCGAGGCCCGGCGCCTCTCCCGGCGCTCCGCCCACACGCAGAGGTAACCTCCCTTCCCTTCGTTCCCCCCACGCAGCGCTTCACGCTCAACCCCCAGAGCGAGGCCCGGCGCCTCTCCCGGCGCTCCGCCCACACGCAGAGGTAACCTCCCTTCGCTCCGCATTCCCATAGCCGCAGCCTTTTAGGGCAAAACTTTCAAAATGGTCAGCTTTCGCCAAATATTGGAGTTAAAGACTTAAAATTCAGTACGCATGTAACTCGTTTGACCAAAATCATATTGTGAAATTTCAGTTAGAATATCTCATACGAGTGACACCGATCGTATTTAAAGTCTACTATATTTTAAACCGACAGTGAGGGCCCTAAAAGCGCCGAAGCTCGCGACTCGTGGCTCGTTTGAAAATCTAAAGCTGACGGTGACCTGCGTTTGTAATTTCATTTTTAAATTGAACGAGAGTACACCCGTTCGAAATTCAAATTTACATTGCGCGGCATCGCATATTAATAGGAATTTTCACCGACTGCCCTTTGACTTATTTCTGAAATGAATATTCAGATGAAATAAATCCCTGGCTACTCGCCGGGAAAGTCTCGGAGTGACAACCGTTTTTTTCCCTTCGACGATCTAAAATACGCTACATCAAAGTAATTAATGCAATATTTTTGTAATATAGAAGTATATTTAGCATCGGGTCTTACAGTAAATTCGAAAGGATTAAAAAGCAGCACATCATCGGACACAGTTCATTTCTCGGCTAAAAGCAGGTTCAGGCCGAGCGCCGACAGATGGCATTAATATGAGGGGCAGGGTGCGCGGCGGCCAATTGTTCGAATGCATCACAAAATTTAAATAAGTCTCGCTCGTAAATGAAATATTTCAACCAAAATTTCATAATATGATTTCGGCCCAAAGCCCACGAGTACAAATTAAATAAATACCATGATCTCGCAAATGCCGTCACCCGGAACGGCTTCACTGTTCACCTTCATGCGGTGGAAGTAGGCGCTCGTGGCCTGCCAGCTAAATCTTTGTTTCACCTTTTTAAAGATCTCGGTCTCTCCAGGAAAATAATCAACTCCTTTCTAGAAAAATTATCTAAAACTGCGATTTCCGCATCTCAAATTCTATGGCTTCAAAGAGGGAGTGAATGGGTGGTAAGGTGAACGCTCACATGTAGCAAGACAGCTGTCCTAAACCTACCACAGCCGGTCGTTAGTCCAGAATCCACCGTTCACCTTCCAGAAGTGTAATAATTATATATGATGGGCCCGATTTTTGGTAGGTGAATTCCATGGCAGCTCTGTTTGTATTTTATTTTTTATTTATAATGTTGTACTGTATACATGTTTTGTTCACAGAGTTCGCTACTACAATGCAGAATAAGCCGATTTGTCCATTACTCCTGCACAGAAAAACGGACAATGATTATAATAGCATTTACGCATAGTTTAATACTTAAGGTATACAAAAGAGCGCAGTGCGTATTTTTGTAGTCTAAAATTACTTTAAAGAATGTCAGATTTATCATAAAATTGAGATAAGTCATTCATCTTACGGAGTTCAAAAATATGTTTTCTCTGACTGTTTCATTGTGTTGTTTACATTCTCTCATAGTCATATTAGTCCGTATATGAAAAAAAAACTAACCTAAATTATAAAGTATCAGAGATATGTGTCCAAGTTTGTTTGTTTTAGATATTGTGCTTTAATTTGAAGGGTTTTCGGGGAAGAACAATCAAAGTTAATTTTGACTTTTAAATGAGCTACTTTTATTTTAGGGTATAAATTTACATAAAACATATTTTTTTTGAAATACAACTATATTTGGTTTACAGATCAAATATATTTTGTTCTCACTCGAACAAACCCTGTCTAAAATAGCCTATTTTAAGCTAGTAAATTTTTTAAATGGAATTACCACAAAATTATAAAAATGTACTATAATCGTTCTTTGCTGTAACCCTTCATTTAATTAGTTTTTTAAGAATCTGTCGAAACTTTCTGGTAATTTACTGTTTCTAAGATTGGTGACAAGTCAAAATTAGCATTTTTTTCACTAGTCCAATAATTGATAATGTAGAGTAACAAGGCTTTTGGGTTCACTATTCTTTTGAAGTGGCTAAATGTCATCTTGAAGATAGTAATTACCTACTTTTATAATGAGTACCTCAGTATCGAAGATGGACATCTGCCACCCAAGTCAAAATTGAGTTAGAAGTGAATTACAAATCTTTTCGTGCTATTTTCAATGGTGAAGTGTATTCCTTTTAAAACCGCACATCAATATGACTTTTTCTACACTGCAAGTCAGTATTGGTTTCAAAAACGCACACCTACCCACGAGCTCAGTATACCGAGAGAACAGTAGACGCTTGTGTGCTCAAGCGAAAGGGATTGCGGGGATAGGGTGCGAGGGAAGTGAGCAAAAGTATGTCTTGATGAATGCCTTTGGTTAGCGTGCGAAGGTCTTGTGACGTAGCTCGCCACTGTCAAGAGATGCCACTGTCTGGTATACTGTGCTACAAGTATGATTTCAAACTGTATTTTTGGACATCTGGATTTTAAAAATATCAATTCACTTATCGAAAGAAATAAAAAAAAAATACATAAAATTATTAAATGTGCACTTTGGGCACAAAAATAGTCTTTTCTCTAATTAAAAATAAAAGACATCCGCCTTTGATACTGAGGTACTATTATTTTATTGTCTAACTCATCACAACGGTTTTTGTGTAAAAATGGTAATTTTGCATATAATTGAGTTCTTAATGGGATTTGGCCCAAATTGCATATAAACACCTTTTAAATACAATTCCATATTTTTTTTCGAGGTTTGATTTAATTATATGCAAAAGGGTACATACATATAATAATTGATATAATGAATTACTATACTTTTGAGAATGGTTGCATGAGTGTTTGGACTGACACTTGGAGGCTTTTTCTGTTTGCTACAAATTATCTTATTGTTTGTTTTCATATTATTAGCTTAAGAAAGTTCTATCTTCCTTTAGTTTGATTAAAATACTAATCTCTGGTATGGAATTTGTTTTATTTTGTATGATTTAGTGAATGCGCTGAATGATTTTAGAGGGTTTATTCGCTATTATGTCATAAGGTCATCAAAATATGGTATAGCGATGAGTATCTTCAGTGACATTTATGGTTTCCGAGTATTTGTTACTCTCAGGATACCTTTAAGATACTCCCAGGATACAGGATACTACCAATGTATTTCATTCTGCAATATGCGTACTTAACACTAACCGCCATCTCCAAGGCAGAACGGAAAGCTGTCAATATTGAGAAAGAAAATAGAAATTGGAACCGAAATCAAAATCGAAATGGAAGTCGTAAAAGAAATCGAAATAGAAATCGAATTTGAAATAGAAATCTTACCCGACACTTAAATCAAAATCCTAATCGAAATGGAAATCAAAATCGAAGAAGTAAACGAAATCTAAAAATTAAAATAGGAATCGAAATCGCAAAAGAAATCGAAAACGAAATTGTAATCGAAAAAGAAATCGAAAATGAAATCGAATACAAAATCGAAATTTAATCAAAATCGAAAAAGAAAACGAAATCCAAATATAAAACAATTGAAATCGAAAACTAAATTGCAAACAAAATCGAAACTAATCGACTAATAGATCAATGGAAAAAATAAACGAAAATGTAAAAGAAAATGAAATTAAAATCAAAATCTAAAATGAAATCGAATTGGAAGTCGAAAAAGAAATCGAATTTGAAATAGGAATCTTAACCGAAATCTTAATCGAAATGGAAATGGAAATAGAAGAAGTAAACGAAATCTGAAAATTTAACAAAATAGGAATCAAAATCGCAAAAGAAATGGAAAACGAAATTGTAATCGAATACAAAATCGAAAAAGAAAACGAAATCGAAATATAAAATCGATCGATCGATCAATCAAATAATCAATCAAGAATATCTGAAGAAGAAGAATATTTTCGTCCGGAACTGTATACCTACATCCTGAGCGCTTGGTCTATCTTCTTCGATGTTAGAGCACTCTAGATAAGGCGGGATAGGAACCCAAGGAAGAATAAGAATATCGGAAGATGAAGAATATTTTCGTCCGAAACTTTATAAATCGTGAGTACTTGGGTATGAATTAAATCAGTCCTGATAAGGTGGGATAGGAACCCACGGAAGAAGAAGACTATCGCAAGAAGAATATTTTCATCCGGAACTTGATATCCTGAGTACTTGCTATATCTTCTTCGAAGTTAAAGCACTTGATAAAAGGCGGGGTCAGCGGCGGATACATATGGCGGGCGCGCGCCCCACCCTTGACGCGGTCGACCCAACACCAAGTGCGATTCACGCCCGCCCGCGTATTCATCTTCACGGGGAGTTAATGAGCCCAGTGCAGTTGGGCTATTATGAGCCATGTGTTACGGTCGGCCCAACTCACAGGTCCGCACCCATCCAGTAGCCTCCACGTAGAAGTGCGAACCCGGGTAGGACTCTGAGCTTGCGGGCCAGTTCCCCTGAGAATTGCTCTTTGGGCGCTTCTGGATGGTGTGTGCACCGTGCTGCGTCAGCCAATCTTATATGCATTCCGAATGATACCAGAGGGGCGTTTGGAAACGTCTTTGTTTTCTATAGAGCGGGGGTGGTTGTTAATCTTACGGCAACCGCTTTTGAAACGACCAATTCGGCCACCCTATTCTTAGTGGCAGGCGGGCAATAGATGCCGTGGTCCGCGATAGATTTGGTAGACACCGAAACACAGCGACGTAAGGTATATTTCTTCTTTCTATAGAACTTGTATTCTATTTAATCTGTAAACCACATTGGATTCAGCTGCGAGGGGATTTGGATGGGATGCCAATTGCTCAGCATGTTTGATTTTGTATCGCTCAATTTCTGCCGCAATGATGGGGACTCATGAGTTTCACCATTTCTTGTAGACCAGGGTGCATTCGCAATGTCCCGGAGGATACTATTCTGCAAGCGCTGTAAATAGGATAGAGTATGTTACTTCTGCTTGCTAAACGCCACAGTTAAATGCCGTACAACCATATGGGCCTAAGTACAGAGTTATAGCTGAGCAGTTTGTTGTCGACACATAGAATTGAGTTTCTGCCCATGTGCCATTGCAGATTACGGTATTTGAGCTTCACCTCATCCCTTTTGTGTTTAATGTGGGCTTTCCAGGTCAGGCGTCTGTCCAGAAGAAATCCAAGATATTTCACACATTCTGTGTAAGGTAGTGACATCTCCAAGCCTCACTCGTGGACAGGTTTTTCTCCTAAGTGTTAATGTGAAATGATAGGACTTTAGGACACTAGCGCAAATATGCCATTTTTGGAGCTATCTGTCAGTTTCGTCCAATAAGCATTGAAGTTTGTTGCTTGCTGTCTTTAACCCTTCAGGCCTCGGCCCCTCGACCAATTGACAAGTTCATGTCCCAAAAAATTTCAGTAAAAATTAGTAAAAAAAATGAATTATGACATTGTCTCGCCAAAACATTAATTACTGCCAAACCACTGTACCCATAATTAAAATAAAACATATTAACATAATGAAACATAATAAAACAAAACAAATTAAATTAAAACGGGGCCGTCACGCTGAATCGTGTTGTGGCCGATATCGGCCAATTGGGGCTCTAGGGGTTAAACTATATCAGTAGCCAAGAAGGCAATATCATCAGCATAGGTCGCAACAGTTACATTTTCAGTGGTAGGTAGATCTGAAGTAAAAATATTGTACAGGACGGGCACAAGAACTGAGCCCTCTTATATTTCTAAGAGTGGATCTTTCCTCACCCTGCTTTATTACCTAAAATAATCTATCACTCAGGTAAGATGCTAATAAGTTGAACATTGAGTGTGAGAGTTTCTCTTTGATCTTGCCATATCCTATCAAAAGTTTGTTCCACGTCTAGAATGCTGCAGAACAGTACTTCTTTTGCTCATAGCACTGCCTTCATAGGTAAGATCCTAATCTAAAACTCCAATATAAATCTGAAAGAAAATATATCTCTAATATTCCCCCAATTTTCAAAAAACCGAAAATTGCAGGGCCTTGCCCTTACCTACCCTATATTTATTCCCTTTTGCCTATTCAATGACAATCGCACTTAAAGAGTAAACTTCGGAGCTGAAAATATATAAATAATTTCTTTAATCCAATCTTTAAACTCCTTGTATTCTCAGAAATTATGGAAAATCGTTTTATTTCGATAGGACAGACCCATATCGATAGACATTCCGAAAAGTCGAAAGGCTCGAGACCACTGGACGTGCTTATCTTGACAAGCGTTCTGTAGACGGTCAAGCAAAGCTTGACAAGCATTGCAAAAATATAATTTTCCATCAAGCACTGTCCACATCAAGTAGTTTGCTTCTCAAGTTATCAAGCTTAGTTTTTAGACTCAAAATTTTCGGTGTTAGACGGTCACGTGAATTTTTCGTGCTTGACAAGCAATGTTGATTGTCTAGCTAGAGAGCCCTTAAGATACCTCTATTATTCTTATGTTAAAACGTCCGAGGTAAACCTCGTAGCAATAAGCTAATGTTTGATTATTCATTATAATTATTGTCGTTTTACGTATGTGATTATTGAATTTAAACCTGCACGGAAATACCGCAGTGCTACGCCGAAGATACCCCCCCGCACGCGCGATGTGCGTAGATACTCCACGCGCTCGTCTGCGATTGAGTCGCCGGGCGTATGTCTGAAAATTGAGATTTGTAAAATAAACCAAAGAGTTTGAGATTTTGTAATTACTTTAAATTAATAAAGTACATTTCTAAAAGCACTTTACAAACGCTGTGTTCACGATTCTTCACATTTTCCGTAAATTCGTTTGATTACGTAATTTGGGGGGGGGGGGGGGAGGGGGAATGGGGGGGGGGGGGGGGTGAGTCCGAAAATCCCAAAAACGTGATTACGTAATATGTGGATTTGTGCCCCTACGTGCTTTTGGTGAAATGTAAAATAAATGCCGTTTTGTAATGGAAAAACAGATTTTGTGAAAGTAGTGTCTTATATTAAATGTCGAAATACGTTTTCTGCCGCGATAATAAGGCAAGAAATATTACAAAACCAAAGTAATAAAAGTTTATATTTCAAAAGTGTTCCAAGGTACAGTCTCCGCTACTTAAATTAATATGAAAATACAGGACCTGCATTTTTCCAATTTACTGTGATTTACATTACCAGAAGCGATGTATGTCGTGATAGAAGTCCGTTATATTGTATGCAATCACATTAAGTTGATGGGCGCGTTCAAGGAAATCTCATCTTTAAAATGGTTTCCCATAAATATCTATTATATATACATATAGATACGACCCAATAACGTAAGTATTTACGGTTATTAAGCATTGATCAAGCCATATCGCCTGTTTATCGACAATTACTGACGATTCAGTGGGGCATTAGCAACAATAACTTTGTCTCTCGAATTGCCTGTTTGATTAGTTGGCACTTTTATTTATATGTTCGTTCATTAACGTGTCCGGGCCAGAGCAGGACACGTCTCTCCAAAAATATGCGTCTGGATGGTCTTGTTGTTCGCCTTTTGTAGGTCCTGGTGTGTGATGGGGGTTGAAAACTGCGGGCACTTTAGCATATAGGAGGTTGTATTCTTACTGCAGCGTTCCATAGTCGCATATTGAATTCGCTGTGTAGCCTCAGCTGACGAGTCTGTTGCGACTACGCCAGGTGGTATAAGACCTCGGTGCTCTCTGTTCCTCTACATTCTTGTCCAGTGAAGCCCTCCATTTGATGATGCGGTTCGAAGATCGACTGCCTCGGAGCGGCTGTGTGCGGCTCAAGAATGACTTTGCGATTTGAGGCGACTATGGTGTGGTTCTTGCCCGTGCGCTGGGTGTCTTGGGTCGTCTATCACCTTTAGGCGTTGAGAATCAGCCAGGACATCACGACGCATTGCAGGGGGGAGCGATGCTGACAAGCGGATAAAGCTTTTCGACGACAGTAGGTTTGAAGCAGTCGGAGATAATTCTCTCAGCATTGTTCACAGCTGTATCCGACCTTTTTGCGTGAATATAATTTGCTTCGACCGGATTTTTGTTTTCAATAACATAGGAAACTTTGGAAATGAAACTCAGAAATTCCCTTAGTTAGTGTATATATCGAAAAAACGTACCTTTTGAGAAAAATGAGGAGAGAGACATATATACTTACTTTCCTAAACGGGCTCCGTATTCCGTTTCTCACACGGCTAATTGGTTCTAATTTATAAGAAATTAGGAGCAATTCACTCGCATAAATGTCGACCAAATGTGGCCTCAGAAATATTACGAGAGGTTATGTAGAGCGACTTTCGCACTTCAACCTCGAAGATTTGAAACACGCAGTACCATTAACGATATAACGTGTCTCCATAATCTTTTACACAATAAACTAGACAGTCCAGCTTGTCTAGCGAATGTTCAATTTCGTGCGCCACCGAGACTAGGAGGAGCTCTCGTACATTTTCTGTTATCGCTTGCAATAGCAACATCGTATCCAATAGATCTCTCACCAGAATATATCGTGTTTTTGATACCACATGTAAAGGATTAAACATATTGAATGATTTCATCAATTTAATTAAAGATTCGATCAAATCTAGTCTCCTACTTCAATAACTGCCACACTAATGTATTATATCACTATTCCACATTATACCATACGCTTATTTTGAAACATAAAGTATTATAAACATTAATATCAAATTATTCATATAAATAGTTTGCTTTTTGTACCCCATTTTCCCACTGACATACAATTAACGTGCTCAACATATTTCTATTATAAGTTATTCAAGCAAGCGTTTTTAACGTCCACATTAGTTTTGTATAAAAAGATTTTGCAATATATCTGTAAGTATACTGTAGAAATTAAATAAAATGAATGCAATGAAATAATTCCTATTCCTTTAGTATTTCGTTTCTTTATTGTTGTGTGGGGCTTTTCTAAGGTCCTTATGAGCCTTGTAACACTACGACCATTGCTGATCTATTGTGTTTGCCACCTACTTTAGTTCTGCGCTAAGCCTCGTGTCATGAACCGCAACAGGCTCTTGGCGCCAGATTTTTTTACCTCCTCAGGTTGGAGGTAATAACAACCCAAGTGGGTGTATCTTTTACGCATCAGCGCGCCACACTCGCACATGAGGTGCAGGGGAGTTTCCTCTGCCCCTTGGCAGAATCTGCACATTTTTGTGTTTCGGAGCTTGAGGTTGTAGGTACATGTGTTTGTTAAGGCCACAATGCCCCGTGAGCGCCCTCACGAGTATGCGTAGATTGTTCCTATTTAGCGATAAGGCCTCACGGGCCGTCTTAAGGTCGTGAGCCTTAATTAGCGCTTTGGATTGATTCAACCCTGGCGTGTTGTTCCAGTGGTTGAAAGAACGGGTCTTACTTTCTAGAGTTCTCAAACCTAATCGGTCAACATTGTCAGCTCCAGAGCGCCCTCCCGCCATCTGCTTCGCCGTGTTCGTTCGGAATTTCCTTGAGCGTTTCGTTATTTTAGTGTAGATTGCAGAAAAGTGCTGTAAAACTGCAATAGATATAATTAGTG
Organism: Micropterix aruncella; assembly: GCA_944548615.1. Lineage (NCBI taxonomy): Eukaryota > Metazoa > Arthropoda > Insecta > Lepidoptera > Micropterigidae > Micropterix > Micropterix aruncella. Next base: position 18,662,558 of record OX155960.1, on the reverse strand, counting down.
GATTTTAATTACTAAATAATGTTGACTTTTTGCAGAGCCAACTGCGCCATCGTCATTGCAACGCCAGTGCAGTTTTAGAAACGGAATACAGGGACCAATATTAAACAAGTACCTTATTAATATCAATTGAATATCTTAGAATAAAGTGAAGCAATTTATTTTTAAGTGTATGTATATGTGTATGAACAAGTGTATTTTTAAGGTATCCAAGTGTATTTGTAAGTGTAACAAAGTTAAGCCTTTCGATTACACACCTTTCAGTGTAGATTGCCCAATTTTCTAACCCCAGAAGCTCCATTTTAGCCCTATCTGACATAACAATGCAGAAACGGAACACGAAAACGCCCGATTTGTACAAGCTTCTATACCTTGCAATCTTTGTTAGTTTCTTTAGGTTAAATTTTGCAAGCTGAATTAGAACCACTTCATCTTTTCCTATGAAGTTGACATTTTACGCTTTGGTTTAGTTCCGATGACAATGCATTTCTATGGTGAGCATAACCTGACTACACCCAGGATCGGCTCCCGTCGATGCTGCTCTTCCACGGTCAACAGCTCAGACACACAATTTTGTATACGCATTCAATTATGATAGCCCGTTTTAAGTTTCACCGCGACAGGGCTGCTGCACCCAGGGTTGGCTTCCAACGAGGGAACTCCTTAACGGTGAACAGCACAAACACGAAATTCTGTGTGGCATTCAATTATGATAGCCCGTTCTAAGTTCCACTATGCAAAGTCTGCTGAGCCCAGGGTTAGCTCGGGACAGACCATTTTAATAAAAGTTTGTTTTTAAAAATGGGTGTTTACTTTTAACTTATTAGTACCTACTTAAAAACCGTTGTATAAGGAAGTTCCCATTAGAATCCATGAACAGAAATACAAAAAAAAAATGTTATTAGTCAAAAAGTCAATTATTAAGCACAGTTTCAGAAGTCGCATCTAGCATCAACAATATCGTCTTTTGCATATATTCTGCATCTGCTTTTATATCTATATTTTTCACTCTACTGCGAATGTGCACTCAAGCAATCAATCGATCATTGTTTATTGCCATAAAAAAATTACAGTTGTGCAGACATTTATATTACAATAAGTCTTATGATATTGTAATAACATATTATATTATAATAACATTATAATAATTTATATTACAGCATAAATTACGGTAGGTACCTAATATTTTAATTAATTATAACGATAAAACATGCCTATAAACAAATTTATTCTATCGAATACTGTAGATCAGTGATTCCCAAGTAGTCCAGGTGGATCCCCAGGGGTCTACGGGAGACTCGACGGGGGTCTACGACCTACGTTAGCGTGAAAAAAATGGGGTTCAGTATTTAGACAGTTTTGATATTGTTTTGCAATTCCATTATTTTGTGCATACATGGAATATATGCCATTCTTATAAACACGGTATTTGTGCAAGCACATTCAAAAATAAATGTTTACCTTAGAACAGGTCCCGGCCTAGTTAGGTGACGTTGCCACTAGACTATGCATTGTATTCTTTTTTCTGCTTTTGACTCAATTTTGAAAGTATTTCTATGCATAATTCCTACGCTGAAATTGTTTACTTTTTTAATATTTGCATTACTTATACATAAAAAAAAAACGTTGCCGTGACCGTTATAGCCAATTTGTGCTACTTGAGAGTCGATACATTTTATAGTAGCGTTGTCGAGTAGAAAATACATTTATTTATTTATTTAAGAATTAATTACTATAAAACATTGATTTTAATTACAAACATAACTGGAACCGAATGGCAAAAACTTAACCCTATGCTTATTCGATTCTCTCACCCAACTGGGACACGCACGTTCTATGGTGGACAGGGAAAGTATAGATACCTACATTAGAAATATAAATAGTCAAGATGCATAGACATTATATCACATAGTTTATATGACGCACTCGCTACCAGCACACTTGTCCTACGTACGCAACGTCGCAACGCATTATGGACATCAGCTGGCACTTGAGTTTGCATGAAAGCAGACACACTTATCCCACGCAACGTTGCGTGGGATAAGTTTGTTTGTCTGTTTATACTCTTTATTGTGAAATTCAGGCTTATTATCATACGACAATCTCTTCCAACCAACCTTATTATGAAGTATTTTATATGTAGGTACTATTATATAGTATGTGTGCGTGTAGCACGTGTGTAAGTGTGTGTGTTGTTATTGCATTCGATCGACAGAATTGAAATGCAATGAAATATTATTATAATAAGTGTGTCTGATTTTATACAATATTAAGGGCAAGACGTCATGATGCGTCGCGTACGTTGCGTACTTGGGACAAGTGTGACGCTGGCATTAATTTAGGCTATAGTGTTAAAACTTAAATTAGGTAATCTTGTCAAAACTAATCTTCAATAATATTATGTGAGATTATTTCCGTGACACTATTTTTTACTTAATTTTATTGTATATATCCATAATAATATATTGATCGAAATCATATCATTTTAGACACATTGTATAGTATATCAAGGGAACTCGCCTATGAAATTATGACCGTGAGAAAATATCTCTGGAAACAGCCGTGAGTTGACGCGTATAACAACAGAATTCATAAATTCCCGCGAAGGTCGCTAGCTAGCCAGCTTTTCGCCTGCCTTTGCTTTATTATTATAATAGGGCTATGTGGCGAGCGCGTGAGTCAACCCTGTTATCAGATAATAAGCGATAACTATCAAATATCACGCTTTAGAGCAAATCTAAAAGCTGGAAACGGTTGCTAGAAAGGCAGCTTTTTTTATTGATGCAGTAGCTTGGAACTAGGATATTCTTCGATGGCTTTTTCAAAGTAAAAATAAACTTTCGCTGAAATATTCCTTATGTTAATATTCATTACCTATTTCAACCCATAAGTTTGAACGTTAAAGCGCGCAATGATTACGTATTGAAACCTGTACCTATACCAAATTAAAAAAATGACATCCTAATAATAAATAATATAAAAATGATAAGAGCTATGATTTCAATATTCGTTTGTTATTACATCATTATTTTATTACGAGATATGATACCATATACGCGAGTTTAGAGCGCCATCTATAGTGCGCCGCCATACTGCCATACCACGAACGCCCGCCATATTAAATATAAGATACGATTAATCAATGTTCGGAACTATGAGTGGCATCTACACGTTGCGTTTAGTAGTAAAATCCTGGCTGTCAAAACCTACTATGGCGTTGAGCACTCTAATAACATATTTAATCAATGCAACTATCTAACTAAGGGCAGACCGGTGTATTGTTGCTTGCACAATTACTAACGAAAATCACACATGGCAAAGATTCTTCGCTAAGCAAGGCTCTATTTAATTCAGGCTGTATAGGAAAACCGATGAAATCGATATCTTTGACGATAGTGTGCATTAAATGTGATTTTTGGACCACAACTGAATTGGTATGTTACTAATTACTATATAAAAATTGTTTACAGGTAAGGCACTAGAGAAGAAATTCCAAAAGTTATTATTACTTCCAAAAGATAATGCCGACGACACTTATATATAAAAATGAATCGCCGTGCGTTAGTCTCGCAAGATCTCGAAAATGGCTAGACCGATTTGAATTATATATTTTTTTGTTTACCTTGATTCAGGGGTGGTTTACAAAAAAAAATATTTAGGAAAAATTAAAAGAAACAACTGAAAATCGAAAAAATCGAAATTGGTCACTTTCAATAGATGGCGTTCGCGGCGATCCTATTGTTTGACAGCTACGCCATAACTTATTCATTCCGTGCAATTGTGTAAATTTTTAAAAAATCGAAAAGTCGAAAAAAGTCAAAAGAGTCCAAAAAGTCAAAAAAGTCGAAAAAGTCGAAAACGTCGAAAAAGTCGAAAACGTCGAAAACGTCTAAAAAGTCGAAAAAGTCGGAAAGGTCGGAAAAGTCGAAAAAGTCGAAATAGTCGAAAAAGTCGATAAAGTCCAAAAAGTCGGAAAATGTAAAAAAGTCGAAAAACTCAAACTGTACATGATTCGGCCATATTAAGATTTCAATGAATTGGATTTGGAAGGTTTATTAACGAAATAAATTGGTATGATTGGATCAATAAACGCTTATGAAGAGTTACAATCAAATCAATTTTAGTTGGTACGAAGATCACATCTAGTTAAAATTATAAGTGGTAATAATATTATAATTTTATAAACCTCAAAAATCATGCTTTAATAGCAATGTAAACTAAAAAGTAACAAATAATTTTGATATATAAATATATTTTCCAACAGCGATAGAAAGTACTCTAACTCTACTTATTACATTATTTTGAATGAGTTTGAAATGAGAATAAAATGATTGACAAAAAAAAATATTTTTAAAAGGCGTGAGATGCTTTCTATTTTTTTAATAATATTTCTATATTTTCAAATAGCTACCAATGAAATATATTTATAACAATTGATATCAAGCACCTCACGCTTTAAAAAAAATATATATTTTGCCAATCAGTTTATACTCATTTTAAACTCATTAAAAATAATTTAACTATATTGAGGTAGGGTACATCCTATCGCTGTTAAACAATATATGTATATTTTAAAAAAATATTTACTTTTTAATTCACATTGCTATTAAGCGTGATTTTTTAGTTATTTTTGAACTAGAAATATTTTTTTTTCTTTTTAGTTTTTCTAGCTTTTTAAAAGTAGGTATAATTTAATTTATAAACAAGGACACTATTAACTGTCATTATATGGCCGGCTATATGTCTAATCTGTAAAATTAGTAATTTTTTCCTTCTATCCTGATGCTCCTGGTCAGGACATTTAGGTTAACATTATGAAAAAATTGCATTGTCATCTGCCCTTTACAAGTGAAAATTTCAATTGTTCAGACGTCAGAAAGTTAGAGAAAAATATTTTGAAAGATTCCGTTACATTGATAGATAGATAGATACATATATACATACAGGAATAAGTAATAAAAGTCTCGTAATAAGTAATAAAAATAATAAATATACAAGTAATATACAAGTAATAAAAATCTCGTAGGTTTTATTTCTTGTTTATATAATGTGGTAACACGCCAGTGGTTAAAAAAACAAATCAATCAATGAGATTGAAATTTCACAAATCAGTCAATGAAATTTTACCTTCCCAAAGTTGCAATTTTTAATATACGCCGTGATGCCACGGGATGCCCCCCCCCCCCCCCCATTGGATGTCTTCACTCCTCCCTTGGGCGGCGCGCACCCCACTGAAAATCTAAAAACACTGTAACGCACATAAGTTGAAATGAACAAAATAATACAAAATACAACAATGGAACTTCTTACCGAATCATAAATTGAAGTGCCAGCGTATTTGAGGTGCTGGGTCGTCCTTGACCTTCACCGGACGCTCGCAAAACGGACCCTCGAACTTATTGTTCTCACCCGAATGACCACGAGGACCACCTTGGCCTCCTTAGGTATATTACTGGCGCCTGGCGATTACATCTAGTTGTTGGATCTACATAGGCCGTTACACTTTCCGCCGATAAAATACTACCTATTATAACCCGCACGCACGCACTTGACAAATGCACGTTGCTCGAGCAGCTACACTAAATTGATTATACACGTCTTTGTTTATGCTGTTAATTTAATTTTCATTATGTTTACTGCCGATCTTAGCTGGTGATTTAATTCGGCCAGAGGAGTATATGGATATATGTAGAGGCTATAATATGAACGATTTTAAGTGTTAAAGGGGTTTTATCAATGATTATATATATATATATATATATATATATATATATATATATATATATATATATATATATATATATATATATATATATATATATATATATATATATATATATATATATATATATATATATATATATATATATATATATATATATATATATACATATATATATATATATATATATATACATACATATATATATATATATATATATATATATATATATATATATATATATATATATATATATATATATATATATATATATATATATATATATATATATATATATATATATATATATATATATATATATATATATATATATATATATATATATATATATACATATATATATATATATATATATATATATATATATATATATATATATATATATATATATATATACATATATATATATATATATATATATATATATATATATATATATATATATATATATATATATATATATATATATATATATATATATATATATATATATATATATATATATATATATATATATATATATATATATATATATATATATATATATATATATATATATATATATATATATATATATATATATATATATATATATATATATATATATATATATATATATATATATATATATATATATATATATATATATATATATATATATATATATATATATATATATATATATATATATATATATATATATATATATATATACCTATATATATATATATATATATATATATATATATATATATATATATATTTTATATATATATATATATTTATATATATATATATATATATATATATATATATATATATATATATATATATGATAAGGTTTGTAAAGAAATCCGTTTATAAAATGATGTTTTTATTTAAAATAAAATTAGTAAATGCTACTTAAAAAGTAGCGAAGGAAATCCCAGCTTGTATTGGGAAATGCTTATGTTTGAATGAGATATACTTACGGATGTGCACGACTTTCGACGGTGCAATGTAAGTTTAAAGGTCCTTTTGCAGTCGACTAACGATCACTATTCATCCATATATCTCGTAAATAGGGCTTTATATATATATATATATATATATATATATATATATATATATATATATATATATATATATATATATATATATATATATATATATATATATATATATATATATATATATATATATATATATATATATATATATATATATATATATATATATATATATATATATATATATATATATATATATATATATATATATATATATATATATATATATATATATATATATATATATATACATATATATATATATATATATATATATATATATATATATATATATATATATATATATATATATATATATATATATATATATATATATATATATATATATATATATATATATATATATATATATATATATATATATATATATATATATATATATATATATATATATATATATATATATATATATATATGATAGTTTTGTGTATATATTCTTTTTAGAATTGATCAATAAGATGATTATAAAGTAAATAATTATAAAAGCCACTTACATCGTGACGAAGGATTCCCTTGATCGGATTCGGGAATGCTTTAGGTGTTAACGAGAATGATGAATGTCTCTCACTTGCGGAAAGAGAAGTAGGTTTAAGTTGGGCCCATTTTACAACTAGTAACGCTCACCCTTAATCCAGTTATCTCAAAAATTAAGCTACAATCCTTCTTTATACGTAAACTCACTCAATTTCCTATTATTTCAAGGGAAATAACAGGACAAGACGAGCTACTTGACAGTAGACAAAAAATTTTATCGCCAGGCGGTCAATCTCCGGCATTTTCTCCCTTCACGGCGGTTGCCAATCTCCTCGACCGAACCCGTGCGACCGCCCCGGCGCCATCGTCAATCGAAATAGAACGATCTCGAGCGAAAGTCGCCGAAGATTACGTCAAAAACGGCTTGAACGCCGTTATATAATAAAAAAAAACAAAGCCGCGGCCTCCACCAATCACGCAAGAGCTCGGCTTTCGCCGGCTGTCATGCGCGAAGTTCTCCCGTATTTCGCAAATTTAGGTTGTAACTGTCAAAGTATGGAAGAAATGCACGGAAATCGCGTAAAACCACCAGGAAACATAAAAAACACGGGAAAAACATGGAAAACAGGTTCGGCGAAACATAACCTGCGACCAGGCGAGAAAATAAAACAACAAAATATGCGGTTTTTGTTACAGCCTTCCTCCGAAAAAGAAATCGGAAGAGCTAACGAACGATTTCAAACGAATCGTCCCGATTCAATTTCTCCTACTATGGGATAACAAAAACGCCAAAGCATTAACTATCAAGCAATAACGAAAACTCCTTAAAATAACTCTCCCTCTCTTAGGGAGGTATCGACCCAATTGGGACATAAGAAAATACTAAAACAAAAAAACAACTTCTCCTCGTTAACTATGGATGAAAACCTGATAGATAAGTTACTGCGAAGGTCAACTGCCATTTTCAACTCTCTCTACCGGACCGTAGAGGAAAAACAAAATTACTACAGCAAAAAAATACAAAGTCATGGAATGCACAAGGCTTGTTGTGCGTTCCTTGTTGTATTGTTGGAGAGCGCGATATTGTTTTCCCTAGTTATGCTTGACAGTTTCAACCAACTGTCGTCGAGTCGTTTCATGCTAAGTTCTTTTTCCATTGAGCACTCGACCTGTGTACACAGACTGTTACCACGCTGCTATAGAAAACAAAAATTCGATACTTGAAAGTTTTTTTTTTCACTTAGTATTTTGTTTATTTTGACTACATTTTTCGACAAACCAACGTAAATAAATATATTTATAATATTCGTGGAACCTTAAGCCTCCGACGCCCAAAAGAATTTTGTATGAAGTTTGTATTGTATTACTTATACGCTGCCATTTTGTAAAAATGAGCGTCCGGGGAATTATTGGACACTTTTGCCGGGGAATTATGGAAAACTTAGTTCTTGACATTTGACGACATAACTTCGTGTGTTTGATGACTAAAAGGGATTGTTCGTGCATATGTTTAACACAGCATTAGTTTTTCGGCAATTTCTAATAGTCTTTTGGTCCGATAACATTTTTGTCCGTTGAAATTTGGCACGCCAGCCAATAAGTCAAACTGGGGGCCTATTCTTGAAAAATTTAGCATGCTAAATTTGTCTATGGCCCATGTAAATCCAATGGACCATAGACAAATTTAGCATGCTAAATTTTTCAAGAATTGCCCCCCTGAAGCCATAACCCAATGAAATCGGCCGTTTTGACATCGCCAGAAACTGCGGCTGACCTGCGCGATAATGCCGATAAGAAGCTGAAAAGATTATCGGAGAAAGGCGACACACCAAAAGAAGCAAAAAGGCCGTGGCAAATCGAAGACTCCGCATAAGAAAATACCGTCTACAACCGAAACTGAAGTGGAGGAAGAAGTTGATTTCTGCATAATTTGCAAGAAAAATATGCCGAAGTAGGAGAACCACCCAAACACAGCTCGTCGACACACACCTTCCTTATGCCCAATTTAATTACAGGCGGTAGTAGGGTGTTGTTAACTATTTTATATGGGATTGATGAACATGGAGATCAAAAATGCAGGACACCAGTCATGGTTGATTTACTATTAGGCACTTAAATACACTGCAACCGCCCCTTCAAGTAATCCAAAAACGCCCTTGTGTCATTACCTATTGTGATTTTATGAAATCCTTCTGGGTCGCTTTAAAAAAAATAAACCGGCCCCGAAGTGACCCTTTGGTATTATTGCCGAATTTATGACGAGAAATTGCCGGCTGCTCGCGCAATTCTATAATTATAAGTCCTTAAGGCGGTAAGGTCAACAGATGCGGTGGAATCGAGAGTCGAGCTTTTAACTACCCAAATAAATTGGCTTTAAAGATGTCGCCGCGATAATGGGCAAGCCAATGAAGTGGCACGCGATGCCCGTATCAATCTGACCAGCTAGTAGCTACTCGACTGCCCTCACTGAGCTTCGACTTCGTAAATTATCCCCAAGGCGGCTAATCCGGACTTAGATACTCTATTCTTGCCCCGTGACCTGGGCTGATAAAAACAGAGCGAAAATGCGTTAGACTACCCTACTTATGAAGGTTAATACGTTTGTGAGCGAGCAAACGAATATATCGTACAATATACCATATAATGGAGTTTTAATTAAAGAACCCTAGTCCGTGCAAGTACTTATTTATTATTTTATTTATTTGTTGAGTCGGGCTTTTCTAAGGTCTTTATTAGCCTTGTGACACTGCGACCATTGCTGATCTATTGTGTTCGCCACCTACTATAGTTCTGCGCTATGCCTCGTGTCATTTAAGAACCGCAGCAGGCTTTTGGCGCCAAATTGTTTTACCTCCTCAGGTTGGAGGTAGTGACCACCCAAGTGGGTGTATCTTTTACGCATCAGCGGGCCACACTCGCACATGAGGTGCTGGGGAGTTTCATCTGCCCCTTGGCAGAACCTGCACATTTTTGTGTCTCTGAGATTGAGATTGAACATGTGTTTGTTCAGGCCATAATGCCCCGTGAGCGCTCTCACCAGTATGCGTAGATTGTTCCTATTTAGCGATAGGGCATCACAGGCCGTCTTACGGTCGTAAGCCTTAATAAGCGCTTTGGAATGATTCAACCCTGGCGTGTTGTTCCAGTGGTTGACGGATTGTTCTAAACACATTTGTTTGAGCATTAGGTTTGCAAGGCTTTTTGGTACGCCACAGCAAGGTTCAGGGCCGTATAACGTTCCCTTTGCTCCCGTCCTAGCAAGTTCGTCGGCTTTTTCATTTCCCTCGATTCCTGCATGGCCGGGAACCCATCTTAGAATTACCCTGTTCTTTTCGCCCAGGGAATTCAGTAGTGATATGCAGTTTTGCACTAGCTTTGAATTAATGGTATTCGAGGCTAGTGCCATAAGAGCTGCTTTGCTATCCGAGTGGATATGGATACGGTGGTTTGCGTAGTCCTTTTGGAGGTTGATATCCGCACATTCAATAATGGCGTAAGCCTCCGCTTGGAATATGGAGGCGTATTTTCCCAAGTTTACACTTCTTTCGAAGTTTGGTCGCTCTCCATATATACCACAGCCTACGTCAAGTCCCGATTTGGACCCATCAGTATACCATTTAAGGCTACCGGCCTCCCATTGCATTTGGCTTTTTAGCCAGTCGTCTCTAGGCGGCAGTTCCACTGTAAAAAGTTTTCCAAAGTTTAGGAGTGGGAGCATGGTGTCTGATAACATGTTGAGGGTTGGATTTTCACTGACTGAGTCAAGACCTGATCTTAGTGCTTGTGAGATCCAGTTTACCTTCTCTCGGGCAGATAGCCTGTACACATGCTGGCTTTCGCTACCTGTTTCAAATGAATGTGTATGGGCGGTAAGTTCAGCAGTGCATCTAGAGCTGCTCTAGGAGTGGAGGACATTGCGCCAGTTGTCATGAGGCACGCCGTCCTTTGGATATTGTTTAGTTTGGTAATCACAGTTTTCTGTGATTACCAAACTAAACAATCACAGTCTGGTTGGCTTTGTTGCACCATACCACCGAGGCGAACGAGATTATCGGCCTCACAATGGCAGTGTATAGCGTGCAAGTACTTTCACATGAGAGCAAAAACGGTTTTACGAAAAAAATGTTACACAGCGTTATTTTATGTGTAAACGAAAGTTGTAGTGCTCAATCAGATATAATTGAATGTTTGATGGCTGAAACACGCCATACGCCATTTTTGCGGAATCAGACTTTTTAACGAATTTCGCTTCTCTGTTTCTCGATGCAGCTTGAGTTCAAAAACAAACCATATTCAAGCATTTACAGTGCCCAAACGAAGCATTGCAAATAGCGATGAGTGCTGATAATAACCATATCGTGGATATGGTTTGTACTCGTAGAACCATAACTAGTAAGAATGCGATTTTTTTATATAGTTAAGAAAATGCATATTAAGGGCCAGACGAGGTGTGTACGCGTTTACTATGCAATACGTCAATTAATATGACAACAAGAAAATTAAAGTTATCGAGATTTAAAAATCATTCATTCATGAATGGCTGTATTTAAAAGCACTTTTAACAAATCTGTTGAAGTTCCCCATGGGTGGTCAATCACTCCTCCCATGTCATCGAGCCTTTGGTGTAATCAAGCGAGTTACGTGAAAGTAGAGAAACGATATACTGTTCGTCAATTGGTTGAAGTGACAATAAGCTCCAGCATCCGCTAAGATTTTTTCGGTGTACTGCATATCCACAAAAGATATTATTGTTTACAATAACTGGTGGTCAAATTTTTACTGAAAAACGTAATCAATGGAGATAAAAGACAGACACACCCAGAGAGAATAAGACCTCTTTCACCACCTCGAAGTTCCATCATTTAGTCATCCAGTGGGTTGAGAGCGAAGTATTAGTGCAATGCCAGGAACATATGGTTTGCTAAGAATACCGTTTTACTTGCAAACACTTACTTCAACTTGGGAGAAATGAGGTGGTAATGGTTATAAGGCATATTTTAAAGTAAAGGTCCATTATTGTCATACATTGTAATACATTTTATATTTTATATTATTTATTTATTTGTTGTATAAACTTCATATTACGACATATTACGAGGGTAATTGTCATACATAGTCCTCCTTAGTACGAGCTATGGCCTAGTTAAGCAGATCCTTCAATGAATACATTGTAAATGAATATTTTTGAATGAATAAATTATTTGAATTTGAATTTGAATTTGAATATCCAGCTATGATTGTTGAAAGAATCCATATCTACGTTTTTAAAAACAATATCTGCAAATCAATATGAACTTTTAAAAGATTTTTTTCAATGCTAACTTGTAAAATTCGTTTTTCTAGCAGTTGCATTTACAAAATATGAAATAATTTATCTTACGGACGAAACAGTTTTTTTCAATTCTCTAACATTTGAGTGCATGGAATACGGCATGTTTCAGCAATCATGCTTTCAATTATAGATTAACATTTTACGTTCTGCGGTTTAAGTGTTAGAGCGCTCCCAAGTTTCTGAACTTAAGTTATTTTAATCATTCCTATTATTTTTCAAGGACATTAATTAGACTTAGAAGTAAACTTTTCCAAAACTCGTAATTAAAATCCGGGAACTTTTGACCAAGTTTTGTTATTAATGCACTATAGCAATTCTTAGGCGCAAGGCATGCCAATTTACATGAAGAAAATCCAGAGGTGTTTTTAAATTAACGTATTGACATAGAAACCTTTTTTAGGCCTACACATATTTTTCAACTAGATTAACAAATCTGAATAGTTGTAAAAGCCTATGATATATACTTTATCGTGATTGTATAAAGAGCAATAATTAAAAAAAAACACGACTCTTGGCACAAAAAGTGAACTATTGTATTGTATTAGAAATTATTAGAAACAATTTGTGATCTGATTTTAACAATCATGATTATTTGACATAATATTATCAAGGTTTGATACTCAACGCATTGGATTTTCTACATGTCTATAAAATAGTTAAGGTACTCAAACGACTATCATGCAAGAAGCTTGTAATAACTACATTTTACATTCGACTGTATATTACTACTTATAGTACCTATATTGTGAATTTGTGACATGTTTAAGAATGGTAAATTCACCAATCGGATACGAATGTATCCAAATGAAATCTTAGTTATTTTAAGGACAAATAAAACTCGGACGAGTTCAGAGTTGAAACAATTTAAAATAATCGAGGATTGTTAGAATTAGATCATATATATTAGTCAAAATAATTTAAAAAATTAAAACTAAAACATTAACAAAACACATCCTTTCTTGTAAATGAAATGTAAACTGCTAAACAATGCCTAAACTGCTAAACTGAATGAAATCGAGGAAAAGTTGTATCTATGTATGTGAGTGTCCTTAAGCGTCAATCAAGTTCGTATTGATTGTATATAATTAGTGGAAACGTGTCAGCTGGCTAGTACCGTAGTAGCTGCATAGCAGCCTTATCGTTGATAATACTCTTTCATTATTCATAGGTGGCATACGAGTTATCTCCCTGAACTTTACCCCGTAAACGAATTTCCAAATGTCATCGAATTACTTTACTCATCTTAGAACAATCTTAGATGTGCCCCTTATATGGGGCGGGAGCCTGGTTAAGAAAGGCAAAAAAACATGTTTCCATTTATTTTCTTTAACCGAAAGTTGGTTCTATTCATTAATCTTATACCTCTGGAACAGCTGATTAGCCTCAGTTTGCTGTGAGTAAAGCAAAACCGGATATTATTCTGTGACTTTTCGAAAAAAATCACAGATACAAAGATAGATAATTAAATTATCTTTAAAATGGTGCAGGTTTCATAATAATACGTCAGATGGTATTTGCGTTATTCTCGTTTTTGTGTTCGGTTAGACCTCATTTCACAAATTAATTACACTATGTAATATACACAAAATCTAAAATATTCATAGATACGAATATTAGGAAAATGTTCTTGTTTAACTTATATTTTTTTCGAATCGTAGGCAGTACTCATTTAGACGTAATTATCAGTTTCAAATCATTAAAGTCGTATATCAACGCCTTAAAGAAGCCTTTAAACGCATTTTCTACAAAGCCATATGTTGAAAAAACTACTTAACGGATCGAGTTGGACCAAAAACAAATTGAAAGATTATTAAATTCTTTTCTATATAAACTGAAAAAAATCAGAGAAATATTTTTTTAAATATATTTTTTTACTATTTAAAGACAATATTTTTGAGCGAAATTTTATTTCATTTTATTAAATCCTTGAAAAATTATAAAAATTGCATCTTAGTTATTTTTTCAGTTCATCTACAAAATACATATGTAACAATTAATAACAATATCTTTGTTTTTTTTTGTTTTAGACAAAATTACGTTCGCTATTACCGGCGCAAGCAGATACAGCAATTTCTGCAGCGATATAAACATTTGAAATTCAATAAAATAAAAATAGTTTTTTTTACTATCACAATACATATTTTTCATCTTTCAAATGAAAATCAAACTGATATAAAAGATTCATGAACAGATTTCAACTTAAAGTTAAAAAAAACTTGAAAAACATGTCTTTTTTGATCTTCTAAACCAGGCTCCTCCTATAACGTCGTCGCTGCCCGTGATTATGTCTCCCCTTTTCTAAACGATTTCTTTATCCTGAACCATGTCAAAAATCAGGATACTTCACTTCGCGAAATTCACAAATAAGATTTTCGAAAAATAAAGTACAGGGTGTTGGCAGATAAACCGACACAAGTTTTTGGGCGATTGGGGGGGTCATTTACTGGCTTTTACACATGTCCTAAAAGCCACTTTTTATTTCATTTTTATTTATTACCCGAAATTTTGGGTTGAAGTCGTCAGCACAAAAGACTTTTGTTGTATTCTGCAATGCATTGTTAATGTATGCGTTGACTGCATTTTTTAAATACGTAAAAATAATAATAATAGAAAGGAATAAATACGTAGGACGCCCCTCATCGACTATTAAAAAAAAAGTTTTATGGATTCTACGTCGTCACCTGCCTGTCTTGTGTGATTTTTCTATGTTATTATTCTCCATCATATTGTTGTCAATGAAAATCAATAAATAAATAAATAAAAAATAATTATTGATAAAATTATTCGGGACGCTGTTTCTAAGCTAGATATATATATTATATTATAATAGTCACTAGATACGGTAATGAGTGTTTGGTTTGGATGTCAAATATTCTGATGGTAGACGTACATTTAAACGGAACAATAAACGACTTAAGCATATTTCATCCCATACGAAATTTTGGTGATATGGTCACCCTGATATCGGATTGTACGAGTCTCGACCTTATTCGGTTTTATTTCAAATTTTGTGAAATACCGCCACAAAATTACAAAATATTGTTTGTTATCGTTTGATTTTTTTATGTTTTTAAAGTTGTTTGATTTCATGATAAAATTACATGATTTTTTATGATTTTTTTGCTGGTAATTACTGTAATGTATAATTACCATACACACTATAAATAAAACATTAAATTTAGATATTTTATTTATCCACGTTTTTTTTTTACTATTTTCCAAAACTTTTTTTATTTTAAAATGCAACACTGTTGGTCCTTCTACCTGTCAGACTGACAATAAGCCTTATTCTCTAGTAGACAGACGCATACGACTCCGTCTGTTTTTGGGTTATATTGAAATCATCCCTCCGAATTTCAAATGTTCACACAGCTGACGTCAAAATAATGTCACTGCGCAGGTGTCATGCGTTTTTGCATGTGTCTTACTGCCTCACGTATGTCCTTATGGCATGAATGAATCCTGGCTACAAATTTTAACAGACCATATGTTATTACAAAACTGATCTATTAATCAAAAAACATACATTGGTCTTCCACCAAACTCCAAAAATGTTTGATTACATGCTCGTATGCATTTCAGATACATACAGGCATTTGGAGCGGAAGAAAGTTTTGATGATCAAAGGCTCCAAGTCTTACAGTATCCAGTAACATCCTAAGAAACGACAAGAAAAGCGAAAAGAAAAACCATTAATAGGTGTCCATTAATAGGTGTCCAATGTTAGATAGATAGATGTTTATTACATAACTTTATGTTAGAGGTACAGATATTTAAGTACAAAGTGTTTCGATCCAGTTTACCCACAAGGCATACAATTTCAATGGCATGTTTTAACCATAAATCACTCTTTGTGATTATGGTTAAAACATAATCACAAAGAGTGATTATGTTTTAACCATAATCACTCTTCAATTATAAAAATCATCAAATTCAATTATAATAAAGTTTTATAAGTCTAACAAATAATCAACATAACATTTAAAAGTAATCCAAGTATAATAAAAGATATTAGAATAGTCCAAGAATTGAAAAAATAAAACAGTGAAAATTATATGATTAAAAACCATAAAATAATCTATAACATTATTACTATTATTCAAGAAATTGCGTCACATATAATAATGCAGTATATTATTGTGTACAGTAAGTATTATTACGTAAAATTGTACGTACAGTGTACAGTTTTATTACGTATAATTTAACGTAAAATAAAAATAATTTATAAAGAGTCATTAATATATAAAAAGAAGATACATATTTTTATTTATTTATAGTAATGTACATAATATGCAACAAGCGTAAAAAATCATACTTAATATCTACATTTAAAATAGAACCCACAGCAAGTTGTGTCACGCTTAAAGTGAAGATCGGTCCCATGTCGCCCAACTAAGTAAACACTTGTCTATATTAAACAAATACTAGTTTAAAAACGAAAACATATTCAAAAGAAAAAAAAAGTAGTTTAAACAAAAAGAAAAAAAAGCGAACATGGAAAAAAAACCTTGAATTAAATAAAAATATGTATAAAAATAAAATATGTAATATATAATTATAATAAAATAAAACATTGAAGTAAATAGATATTTAGATATTTACGAAGCTTCTTTTTATATATACAAATAAAAATTAACAATAATAAAAAGCGAAGGCCTGATCATCTTTTTTTATATTGTCGGTTATAAATTCACTTACACTATAACAACATTTACTTTTTAGTCATTTTTTAATTTTGTGTTAGGGAATGCTGACTGATTCATCGATTGCATATTTTTGGAATACTACAGCAGTCGTTGCAATCTAAATGGCTAAGTGGCTTAGTTGAGTCACGCATTTTATATACCCATTTCCTAAACTTCTTATCTACCCATTTCCTAACACAGACCGGTTCATCTATATTGCATCGATTCGTCACAGTCTAGTAGAACTTCAAAATACGTGTTTAGAGATAAGTAATTATCTAGCCATGTGTTGAATTTTTGAGAGTTTATTTTTATAATTTAAGGATATCGTGCGCGGTTTTTGTGTGCGGAATGGAAATTAACAAGTTGAAATATAGTTGATACCTGCGTGTTTCAGGCATTTGGAGAGGGAGAAAGGTTGATACTTTTGCAGGTTGAATGAATATTATGTAAGCCTAACAGCTCAACAACATTTAACAACAAAGCGACATGTAGACCATTATTTGATAATAACCATTGTTTGATCACCGCGCTACAGCGTCTATAAAAACCGTGTTGAAAGCTTTTAACGTTGTTTTCTGACATTCCTGCACTTTTAAGCCGACAATATCAGCTTTGAATAATATGAGCAATTCAATCTATACAACATGATCTTACTTGAGAGCCGTCGCCAGCAAACTGATTTTAAATTTATATGTTTAATTATATGTTTAAAAATTAAAAGACGATAGGCAAAAAATGTATGAAACCTGGCCTAGCGACCAATAACGATGGGTGATACGTCATTGGAAAGGTATTTTTATGTTCTACAACTTTTTCTAAGTCGGAAAATCTCAAATTGCTGTGGGAAAAAAGTTATGGATAAAAAATAAAAAAGATATATATTTTATCGTCTTTGGGTATGTTATACATGATTTTACAGGGATAAATAGTAGTTTTCAAGGTTTCTAATAATAAAAACTCTGATAAAAACAGAAGCACGATTTATTGTGGAAAAACAATCTGTTTTTGGAACTATGGTTCATCAATAATAATATCCATTTTGCACATAAAGGATATTCTTTGAATTTTGCACATAATGGTTTTGCACATACTTAATGGATATTCTAATAATGAACCAGAGTTTAAAAATAAAAAGTTTTGTTCATATATAATCAATATACTTTTTTTTATAAGAGTATTTTAGTAGGTAGAGTATTAAGGACCTTGTTTTTTTTTTATTAAGGACCTTGAAAAAAATATTTATTTTTTAACCATATTTTTTTTACACAGCGATTTGAGTTTTCCCTCCATAGAAAAAGTTGTAGAAAATATACAAACCTTTCCGATGAAGCATCACTCATCGTTATTGGTCTCTAGGCCCAAACTGCCTATCCTCCTTTATATATTAAATTTATATTCATACTCGACAATAAGCTAGATTACCCTGAATTGGTTAGTAGAGCGTTTCATATACCTGGCAGATCTACTAGAGATCGCATCCTTCTCCATATTTCTAGTAAATCTAACACGGATTATTCATACATTATCCTCAAAACGTATATTTCTATATAACTCTAAGCGCCTAAAATGATTTTTTTTCTGATATTGACATATAAATATGCCATAGAATAAGTGAAAACTTATATTTCAACCTGATTTCATGATCAATGATCATACTGTAACAAGGATAGCACTATTATGAAAATACAATTTCGGTCGAAAATACACAAAATGCATAATTTCGTTTTCGGTTTCGGCCGAAAAAATAAAATGGTTTTCAGTCGGACTGTAAAGAAGAGACCCCACGTCAGAACTCATCGGAATTTCGTTTTCAGCCAGTTTTTATATTTTGGCTTTTTTATAAAATGCATATTCAGTTAATCAAAATTATCACTAGAATTAGTGAGGTTGTGAGAGTGGTTCATATCACGTCGGGGTCACCAGTGTGAGGGTGGCCATCCTTCACTTGACTCCAATTGATTGTGAGCGAAGGGTGGTTCTATTTAGTTCTATTTACCTTTATTCAGAAGGTCTGTAATAGGTTGCCAGTTCGTAACGCCTTGATTGATATTTCGCCGTTGTGTAGGTAGTGTGGGCGCGAGGTGAAGTCGTGGTAGTGTGTCCGAAGTGCGTAGTCGAGGAGCGAGGCTTGACGATCGGTATCGCGGATAATGCAGGTACTGCTTGATAATGAAGTGTAGTCGCGATAACTGCCCAACAGGGGAATGATGTGTAGCCGCGGTAACTGTCCACCAAGGGAATGATATTGATCGATCGAAATGTACTGCGTTTTATATCGTGTGCAGTGATGCAATAGTTGTGAGTGGGGTGAGAAATAAGTGTGTTAATTCGTATCGATCAGTAGAAATGACATTAGTCATCATTTGACTGTGCATAAAATGCCGAATTTAGTTGGAAATCAATTGCAGCTGCCTCGTGTATATTCGAGCGTGTTTGCGATTTCGATTCAATAGAAATTACTTTTTTGTTGTGGGTATGTTGGACCGAGTCTCCAACAAGGTCCTCTAATCAGGATATTTTCAGCTGCACTTAAAGCAGCTTCAAAACAGTTGGGGCGGGAGTGTTTAAAGCAAAGTTGTATGTTTTTTTGAGAAATAAATAAATAAATACGTGTTGCTTTTTAAACCCTATTAGATTATTTATCAATTATTAAAAAGAGCGTAATATTTGATTATTGTTTTTTAAAAATTTTACATTTGTTTATCATCCAGAATTTTGGCTTGAATGGTGTAAAATAAGAACGGTATTAGTTTCAAGGCCCTATGCAATTAATTAAGTTATAGAATGTAATTTACCATGAATGTAATAAATAAATACGTATCAAAAATTTAAATAATAATGTGTGTAAAACAGGAGTTTAAAATAAAGCTTCAACATGAGAGTTCTGCATAATAGCTACTGCAAATTGCTCGTAAATCGGTGCGGCAGTAAAACAGACGTGGTGTCTGCTGTAAGTGTTTATGTTGAGCTGGGTGCAATGGCGTGAGTTGCGCAATTTGCGATGCCGTATCAAAATTTACAGCCGAATTTGTCCCTCAGACTGCTCGCACCTGTCCCGTGAATCGGGGTCAAAGGGAGGGGGCGGTGGCAAATAGTGATGCGACGATTTCTAAACAGCCGTATAGGAAAAAAACGGCAATAAATTTGGGGGATGTTGTCACAATGGTCAGCATATAAAGCAGCGATTCTCAACCTAGGGGTAATTACCCTTAAAGGGGTAAATGGATTTTTCTGAAGGATAAAGATAAATACATGGATTGGATCATGGTTCAATCACAAAGCAAAATTATTAACAAAATCATTCTTATCAGGTCTATCAGGATCAACCTAATAGGTAATCACTACGGAATAGTTAGTGTATTAGGAACTTTGATGATTATTTTATCGTATTTGAAAGAAAAAATGCAATAATTATTTATTTTTAAACTAAACCTCTTTGGGAGTATTTTCTTAACTCTAAACGACTTTATAGGTCTCTAAAAAGTTGGGAATCGCTGATTACAGGAAAGTATATTAATTTTTTTTCGGAAATTCCACTTTAAAAACTTTTTGACCTAAAATATGACGTTTTAGGCAGGTTTTGTCCAGGTGAGATGAAAATATATTTTGTCTGTATACCTTATACAGTTGAGTTTCTAAAAATAATTACAATTTACTTATATTTATACGTATACCATAAAATGGTATCTCATCTTAAAAAGTATATTTGATTTTGATTCTTCTCCGTAACCCTTTATATTTAATTTAACTAATGACAAGTTTTATAACGTCAGGGGCAGGGTCATAGCAACGTCGTAGCACAGTCGTAGCAAGACGTAGCAAATGCACTCGTAGCGAGAGCGTAGCAGTATTAATTATATAATATTGTATTAGATTGCTTAACTCCATATTGCGATTTGACAACACTTCCGAAACGGCGACATGCAGGTGGCGCTGATAGCAATGATAGTTAAACAAATAGCAATTTATTTGGGCATATAATAACATTAATAATGAATGGTTTTTGATAAATAACTGATTGATTACAAAAACCCTACGTTTCAACCAATGATAACAATAATAACATTTGATTATTAGTGACATCTATCTAATTTTTTAAACAGGCTAAGTACATCCCATAAAATAATAGAAAGACAGAAAGTGTCATCTATTATAATAGTTTATCTGAACTTTAAATGTCTGTAATTATTATGTATTGAAACCTGTAACCAAATTAAAAATTGACATCTTTATGTAAATAATATTAAAATTATAAGGGATATAATATAGAAATTCGTTTATTATTATATTATTATTTTATACCGTATAGGCGTGTTTAAAGCACCATCTGCAGTGTGCTGCCATACCGTTATACCACGGAATTCACCATATTGAACACAATAACAGAATATTAATCATGTTGGAACTATGAATGCCATCTACATGTTGCGTTTCGTAGTAAAATTTTGGTTGGCTGATTTTAGTACGGCGTTGATCAATCTAAAACGCTATATAATCAATGGTCGTAGCAACATCGTAGCACATTCGTGGCAAGGCGTAGCAAAAGCACTCGTATCGGTAGCGTAGCAGAATTGCAGGGGTAAAGTGTATTATTGATATTAATAGTGAAATTTTTTATATCTATATTTTTTAATCATCGATTTTACTTTATATATGCGATTAAAAGAATACGGAAAATTGCTTTTTTTTTTCAAACAAATGCAATGGAACCTTAAGGATCGGCATCATGAAAATTTGAAAAATTTTACTTCGTAGTCTCACATTTGCTGAAATCTTACGAATTATATAACTTTACATCACATAGAGGTTACATTCGGATTAAAGTCTCATTTTGTTAAAAACATATAAACATTTTTTTTATTTATTTTTATTTAAATCCAAAATAAAAATGTTGCAATGTTGACATAAATAATACAGTGTAAAAAAGAGCAAATACTTAATCATTGTTTGCAAAGCAAAGAAAGTACAGATTTGATGGATTTTATCAGCTCCACTAGACTACAGTCTGTTCTGGAGTGATACCACTCTTATATTTGTTACATAGTACATGTACACATTTTTATAAATTTTCGGTTAAAATAATTAAAATTTTTACCAACATCGTTAAGAAAATTTGAAGAAAAGGACATCTAATCTTAGTTAGTGAAGGGGTAATATTAAAAGGATAAAAGGATAATTACCTACATAGGCATTATAATAAATAGATACATTTACATATATATAAATACACACTCATACATATAAAAATATATATACACATACACACACATACATATATACAAAACGTATCTACCTATATTCAATATATAATTTATACATACTTACATAATAATATATAAATGAACAAAAAAAATAATTGCAAAAACTTTATTTTTTTTAATTATTTTAAGACACAATTTCCATGAGCTGCCTTTCGCATTCGCCTCTACTTTTTGAACGTAACCATTTTGTGACCTCAGCTTTGAAAGCAGTACTGGTTCTCAGCTTCTGCCCGTCGGTGAGTGTCGCAAGGAAAATCCAGAACAAATAAGTAGAATAACGTTTTAAATAAAATGAAACCTTTCAAGTTTTCTTGAATTGAATCTTCCTCTAATTGAAAACTGGTAACCTTTCATCTACAAGTTTTTCACTAAATTGAGCAAAATTTCCATAGATTTCTTTTTTTCGATTTCAATATTTTGCAGATTTTTTTTGTCGAATATTACTGAAAAACATATGAAATCCGAAAGATTTTTAACACTTTTAGAAGGCTCATCAACGTATTAACTTAGTTTAGTTTCTAAGTAAATACGTAAATAATGATAGCTTATTTAAAAACTCGTAATTCAGAAATCATAAGGCCATTTAGGCTCGTTTTTATCGATATTCCTTTTCGTATTATATGATATATGTAGATAAAACTTTAAACTTTTATCTCACTACTCGTGTAACATTTATACATTCCATTTGTATATAATATTATAAAAGACAAAATTTTAACAAATAATAAAACGAACTCCAATTTTTTTATGTGCAGCAGCCATGTTATAGTGATACTTAAAAACGGGCTATCATAATTAAATGAGTGTACACAATTTTGTGATTTGCTGTTGAAAGTTAAGGACTTACCTCGTTGGAAGCCAACCCTAGGTATCGCAGTCCTGTCTTGGTGAAACTTAGAACGGGCTATCGTAATTGAATGCATATACAAAATTTCGTGCCTGTGCTGTTGACCGTTGAGAATCAGGTTATGCGTACTATAAAAAAAATGCATTGTGATCGGAATTGAAAGACAATGTAAATTTTCAACTTCATACTATCTTATTTGAGGAGTTCCCTCAATTCCTCATGGATCCCATCATCAGAACAGGATTTTGATAAAAATGGGACCAATCTGTAAGTATATCGCTTCAAAAAAAAAATCTAAATCGGTTCATAAATGGCAGAGTTCTGAAGTAGCAAACATTAAAAAAAAGATACAACTGAATTGATAATCCCCTCCTTTTTTTGAAGTCGGTTAAAAATAGTTCAAACCTCCGTAACATATATTTTAATGTGGGGTTTTTGGTGCTTCCGCATGTACCCTCCCTTCCCCCTTAACAAAGGCATTTAGAGAAGCCGCTTATTTTCGCTTGACTGACGAACCCAATCGGGTTCGTCCGCCAGCCGAGAGGCTATCGATTTTATTTATGAAATTATTATATAGATTAAATCAGTCCTTGAGCACTTCTATTACCCAAAAACCTTGGGGTGACAACTGTTTTTTTAAGAAGATGGTTCAAAATGATTAAAATATCTAAAACAAACAGACAAACAAATGCATATAACAAATAGCTGTTATTTCTGCATTCCTTTGTCTAAGCAAGGAATGCCGTTTCCGAGTAACATCGACTAAAATGATAAATAAAGACTTCAGTTTTTATTTATTTTCGTAATAATATCGATTTAAATACCTTAACATAAACCCATCACTAAATGGTATTGATCCTAAAAACTGTGAAATCGGTAGCTCACAAAACGGTAGTCGCCCATAGACGAATATTAATTGAACCAATTCCTATTACTGAAAAATTTTGCAAGCCAAATTTGTCTATGGGCCAAATGTCTATGCTAAATTTTTCAAGAATCGCCATCCTGGAATGATTGCATTTGCCGTGTATTAATCGACATCTGCGAAAAGCACGGCAGTCTCGCCGCTGAAATATTTAACAGTACATTTGCAAGACGCTGAAAGGTTTCAGTCAAGTGTGGATTCGCTTACGGGGTGGACGTCGTCCTTGTGATGTCTGCGAGCGGATCGCGGCCGGACTCTGGGTACGTATTTATCTATTTTGAACATATCTATTTTCATTCTAGTGCTTTTGGTCCAATGGCACATCGATCTTATCTATGTAACGCATGATTTATTTTTAATTAAACTTAATCTAGATGCAAATATTATGTTCATTAGCAGAAAGTTAACTATAACATTTGCATTACAAATTTTGAAGGCGGATAAAGCGATACGGTCTATTTTGATTCGTTTCTGAGCTAAAGACGTATTACTTTCACTTTCATGGCTTTCTGGGCGTGCTTGAATGGTAATTTCGAATGCTATCGAGATATTTAAATAGGCACTGGCCAGTGGTAGATTTGGGCAGTAATAGGCAAACTAAGGCCCGCGGGCCAACTCTAGTTCGCATGCGATTTAAATAATGATGTAATAAATAAATAATATAATCACGGTTATTTTAAAAACCCGGCCGCGACATCGACTGCCTCAAACAGAGCATAGATGAGAGCACTTTAGAGTTGTCAACTACTACGGGCGAACCCGCCACCCCAGGAAGTTATAGTGATATTACATCATTATTCCTTTCATGGAGTGAACGCAGAGACTTAAGCTGGGCATTGACGGTCAGTTTTTCGCGTCAGTTGAACTGGCGTGCATCCAAAATTTGATCGTGAGTGTCGAATCATCACTCCAGAGTTTTAACTGGCGACGCGCCAGGAAATTTTTTCGTGGCTACCATAATCCAGCTGTGTTTTTGTTTTTATCATGGCGGCATCGTCGTCGTCATCTGGACGTGTCATAATGATAGAATTCATCGAAAAATATAGAAAGTAACAGACAAAAATTATAAAAATAAACATAATCGACAAAAAGCTGCAGAAGATTTTATTTAGATAGAATATTCCAATTTTATTTAGATAGAATATTCCAATTTTATTTAGATATTTTTATAAAATCGAATTAGATATTATAGAAGTCAGATTTCATTCCCGATGCTAAGAAACGAAGACTGGCAGTCAATCTCTCATGAGGGTTTATAAGCTTGTCTCAAATTTGTATTTTGTTTAGCAATATATGGAGTTACACGTTCTAGAAGCTTTAAATATGTCGCTTCGTCCATCCTTAAATAGTTTCGCCAGTCACTCGGTTCTCATTTAACTCATTTAACAAATTAACGTGCGTGAATTTACTCCTTTTTTTAGCCATAATTTCATCATTTGTTTTCTTTTTTGTTTTCTGGTGAGTATATGGCAACAAACAGTAGCCGCAGTAATAAGTAATGTTTCATCTTGGGAATCAGAATCTATTTTTATTTCGTGGACGTCCGCAAAGAGAACACGTTCTTTATGCGGCCGGTCTAAAACTGAAGAGCCGGAGTGACGCCGGTGAGTGGGGAAATCTAGTTGGCAAAAAACCATTTGGAGTGACGCCCCAGTTTTACGTCTAGACTGACGCGCAAAACTGACCGTCAATGCCCAGCTTTAGGGACTACACAGTCCTCCATCTAACTACGCCAAGAAGCCCGTGAGAGGTCAACGCCTTACCGCGAAGCACTGGGAAGTGAACCCAGCGGGCCGATCTCGCGCCATCACCTCCAGATTTGGACGGATTTCTTCGTCCTTCAGTCTGGTCACAGATTTGAAGTCGCTTGCGCGGCCTCTACCTGTATTAGCGGCAGCAGCATTATATTAACGACAATTCAGTTTGAATTGTCGCTGACTATGGCGCCCTGTTCCCGCCAATATCACACAGGATCGGGTGGCTAACGGATCGCTTCAAAGGTAGCTGACATCAGGTCAACGACCACCCCCGCTGCTTAGAAAACGAGAACTCCCCGGTTCCCCAGCCTCAAACCGCCCAGTATCACCCGAGATGTTCCCACAGATAGGATCCAATACCAACTGTCCTAGTCACAGTTGTGATAGGGTTCGAAAGTCCCTTCCAGATTAGTCCCTCTTCGAGGAGTCTACCAGATGGGAGTTAAAACGTGACGAGCCGACCCAAAATAACAAACAGATCATCAAATCCAAGCTGCACTGAACTGTAAGGTACCATACAGAGGAGAATTTTGGCGGTGACGACTACAACGGGCGAATCCGTCACCCCAGGCTGGTATAACGATATGTGACCGTTCTTTCAGCCGTGAGATGAACGTAGAAGACTTAGAGACAATGGACAATCCACTATCTAGCTCCGCCAACTAGCCCTCGAGAGACTAACTCCTACCGCTCGGTACCAGGTAGTTAACCCAGCGGGCAGACCAAGCGCTCTCGCTATCAGTTTTGGCCAGATTTCTCCGGCCTCCTGACTGGTTACAGGTTCTAAGTCGCTTGCGCGATCCTCTCCCTAGTGTAGCGGGGATTGTTGTATACCGAATCTATAGCGGACCACGGCATTCTTTGGCCGGCTTTCACTCAGTATTGGGTAGCCGAATGGTCGTTTCAATAGCGGCTGCCACTAGGTAAACGACCGCCCCCGCTCTATAGGAAACAATACTGTCTCCAGACTCAATCAGACACAATCGATTGACTGACGCCGCACGGTGCGCAAACCGTCCAGGAGCGCCCGAAGGTTGACCCCTAGGAGATGCTGACGCCACGCGTTTGATTATGATCAGTCTGACCATCAGTTCTTTATTGCCTCCACTGTCTACTAATGAATTTCCAGGTTTTTCAAAACACTAGGGTACTAATTGAAATCACATATTTCCTACTACGCCATCGCCAGGCTCCCGGAATACGGCCTGCTGACTCTACCACGGCATTCTATGGCCCAAATAGTGTCTGATCTGAAAGTATCAGCTTTTCAAAAACTCTTCAAAAACTCGCATTTTTTTGTCGCTGGCTCTTGTACTATTAACATATCCAAAGGCTCGCCTCCTTTACGCACTATTACATCCTCGCAGGGAGTATACTCCCTCGAGTTCCAGAGGTTTGTGATTGGAAGGCTTGTGAAGGCGAAGCGGATAACCCTGACCTACTTGCGAGGCTAGTAATATCAGCTCCTAGTAATTATATCCGTGCCAGATCGCACGCACTTCCGGCAGTGTCGTTCTCGCGCACCAATCTACTGCAAGTGACTTTAGTAGCGCGTGCATCATGGATTTCATTTTTTTTTAAATGTATTTATTAATATTTCACACACATTTAAAACACTAGGTTAATAAGATTAAAATCTACCTTGCTGGAGTGATGCCCGTACTAAGGTAGACTTTTATGTATTCTTACTAAGGTAGACTTTATGTACTCTTACTAAGGTCGGCCCGTACTAAGGTAGACTTTTATGTATGGTATCTAACTTCACTTTTAATTCCGAATTTATTCTATTGTGTAGTCGGACAGCTAGAAAAGAAAAATGTCGTTGGGCGAATTTAGTTTTCTTAAGGGGGACATCATGTTGCATGGCTGTAACTGCGCGTGTTCTGGTAGTGTGAGATTTAATCATATGCCGCTCTGTGTGGGTGTAATAAAATATTGTTGATACTTCTTGGAACACTTTCAATAAGTGGTCGCTGGAGAACCTAAAAGGTTTTTTATTGATTACCCTAATTATTGAGTTTTGAGTCCTAATCAATTAGCTGCTGTCGACAGAGCCAGATCTAGGTTTATTTAGTATCTATTATGGTATGGTTCAAAGGCCTGAAGGGAGGTTGCCATATGGAAACGCAGTGAGGAGCTTTAGGCTCATTACGCACTGTCGACTGAGTCGCGGTGACTCAGTCGACGACGACTTTAGCTTCGAATGGTCTTATACTGCAACTGCGACTTCTGTACGCACGTAGTCGCCGGTCGCTCGAGAGACTCGTTGAGTCGCTGCGACGCACGCAGCGAATGGCCGATTGCCGCAACCAATAGAAGCACGGGTTTATACGGAAGCGTAGGCACGGGAGCGACTTCCGAGGCGACTAACGAGGCGACCACACGTCGTCGTACAGAAAAGTAGCTCCGGCATTCGATACCAAAACATATAAAATAGAATCCTGAAAAATCTTTTTGGATTTATTAAGTTACAAATATTCCAATCGGGATTTGAAGAAAAAAAGAGTGGGAGGAAATTGTAGAGTTATTACGAGGTGAAGGATAACCATATGGAGGGAAAAACCTCAGGTAACTTACTTATATAATTCATTTATGTTCATTTTCATTCATTTATGAATTTGCATATCTACCAAGATAGTTGACCCTCAGGTATAAATTAAATGTAAAATATAAAATAAATAAAATGATGAACTCCTCAGCTTTATTGCCTGTGTTTTCGTCGAGAACCGAGTCGCCGGCGACCAGGTCGACAGAGCAATCTCAGTCGCTGTCGACTGAGTCGCATCGACTCAGTCGATAGTGCGTAATAAGCCTTACACTCCGACGCTGGAGAAAGTGAAAAACTGTTGAATGAAATACATCAAAAACAAACTTTATTTATCAGTTGGCAACAACGATGTTCGCCTCCTATCTAAATTCATTCAATAAACTGCCATGAATGTTCGCTCGGAACATTCGTTGAGAATAGGTGGGCTAATTTCTTGCTCCAGAATGTTTCAACTTTACCAAGCTTTTCTTCATATAAACAAGGTAATGGCATTTTATATTGTTTTACAATATTATTTGAGTCAAATGAAAGCCTATTTATATCTATTTAACTTATAATATTCTTAAAATTTTGCTGGGTAAAGTAACCTGTATATTTTCTGGCATTACATTAGCATTTTTGCCCACCTAAAAACGATATTAAGGGTTGTCAATTGCAAAGGGTTGTAAAATCAAATGTAGTTCATTTTTTATCATACTAAAAATCCGATAATTATAATTACTTCATAACTGTGTATAAATTAAATTAAAATATATACATATATGTGACATGGTATAAATAACTAATAAAATGTTGGTTTTCTTCTTATTTGATTATTAATTTTCAATCATACATTAGTGACAACCGTAACATATTATATTTGTTTATATGAATACATTCGAAAAGCGTCGGTAACTTTACCTACACAATTATAGATATGATGTTATAGCTGATGATTTTTTGACTACTGGGCCCGATGGCGTTTCTTAGTGAACTAAAACTGAACTTAGTTTAAGAGAACGAGATAGAGCAATAAGTCAGAGCGGAATATGAAACGAACGATCGTCGCTAAAAACTACCTGTCGAACATATACTCGCCCGAATAAATTTGAACACATTTCGTGCGGTGTTAGATTCAGATGCTTTATCTTTTGTAGGTAGATTTAATGCAAAAAAGTGACAGCCGTTCATATCACATTCCGCTCTAGCGATTGCCCTGTATCGTTCACACGGACTAATTTCCGATTTTAGTTCACGAAGAAACGCAATCTAGCCCAATATTTCTTTGTATTAGTATCTTTGCCCTGTTTTACTTAACTATTCCTTAAAGTAATTTTCATAAGTGTGACTTTTGCAATGAAATCAAGGGGTGGCCAATGATGGTCAATAGTTCAGGTAATACTGCCCGGTATAATAATGACTATTTTACTCATGAAAAACTAATAAAATTTACTGATGAAAAATATATTTTTTTAATTCAACTTTATTTATATGATAATAAGGATTAATTTGCAATATATATTATATTATATTTATTTATTTTTATTTTTTATTTATTTTATTTATTTCCGTAATTCAAGATACAAATTACAAAGAAAATCCTTATTCTAACAAAAAGACAGTTTATAATAAGTGTATATATTATACCTAGCTTAGAAAGGAAATTCATCTTTTGACATAACGGTTTACCACCTCACTAGGTCTGAACCTGTGTTGAGGTGGTACTAACATCGATGAATTCTTTTGAGACGAGAGGGCAAATCTTATCTAATACTTAAGTACAATTTAAAATTTAAAGTTAAATTTAAAAACATCAATAAAATTATAAACTAAATTAAATTTTATGACAATCTACTAAGTTATATGGAATAATAATTATTTTTTATATATTAGATATAAACACATATAAATATGATATATACCATATATAGATATATATTATTATAATATATATTATATATACCATATAACATATATATACTAATATTATTAATATATATTATATAACATATATATACTAATATTATATATAAATACATACATATAATATGATAGTAGGTATATAAAATAGAGTTAATAAAATATAAATAAATATATATCACGATCACACCTGAGACCTTAATAATTTTTCACAGTCTTCTCTAGATTTATTTAAAAGCCAAGTTGCCACCACTCTTCTAAACGTAGCGTAAGGTACGTCGGTCGTTTGAACGTCCATTGTCAGTATATTGTAAAGCTTTGGAGCTAGAAATGTATAATGTCTTTGTCCGTACGTCGTGTTCATTTTTAATTCGTACACATTTTAGTTCATACACTATGACTCATGTTTTTTTAGCAAATCTACAACTCGTGAAAATGATGGTTGGCTGATATGAGGGTAGTGGTTTTTGAGAAATGAAAAATATCTGGATACTACATAAATTCCGAAATTAATTCCTAAATAAATAAATAATATAGATATTGAATTATTCTGTGAGTTGCTTTGCGTTACTGAAATAAACAAACTTTAAAGAGGCTATTCAATATTATGTAGGTAACTAACATTTATGGTAATTTCGGGGTAGGTATATTGGTCCGAGCTAGGCTATTTTCGGATTTAATTATATTTTCCTTGGAATAAATCTGATTTGTCGATTTTTTTCTTTATCTACCTTCCAGAGGTCGCCGGTCAAGTTCGCAGCCGGCAAGGCGTCGTCCCGGTCGAAGACCCCCAGGTCAGTCATTTACTAAATTTAACGGTCATTTTAACCCCCCCGACAAAGGGAGCATCAGACACGCGTGTTGGCGGTAGCTCGGATTTCGCTTTCAGGTATTCCGATTCATGTGTCCGGAGTCCGAGTGCTCCATGAGTGAACGAGTACATACCTACAATTGAATGATGTCAGCCGAGGAGGAGGGGGGGGGGGGGGGAATTCACCCTTACTTACTGGCTAGGGAGGGGCTACGTCCCTCTGACTCGGCACTTTCAAAACTACGAAATATGATAAAACGCGGAGTGGTAGGTTCCACGGAGCAGAGAAATATATTCTGTCTAGAATAATGTCGCTTCATGCTATTATTTCAAATCTCGGTAACAGTACGAATACAGAAATACCTACCTATTATTGAACTACGTACACATTTGCAATAGATTATGGCAATGAATAAGACACTAGCACAGTACAAAATGTTTTCTATTTATTTTACGGTTTGTATGCCTTCCGAAAAGTCTTTGCAAATGGTTGGCCTCGGATGGCCTAGGGATCGTTTCAAGAATAGATTACGTCAGTTCGACAACTACCCCCGCTCTCTAAGAAACATTGGCAGCTTGTCTAGAAAACCTTTCAGTGCGCCAACCGCCCTAGTTCCGCCCGAAGTATTCCCCCGAATCCGAATCTTCTGATCCCAACCGCCTTCGACCCTAGATTACATCCGTTGCAGAAGCTCACAGCGGCCATTGCAGGATAAGTCCCTCTTCGAGGAGGCTATTAGATGGGAGTTAAACCATGAGTTGAGCAGACCAGATGACATATCAACTGATGTTGGAACCATTGGAATTAGATACGTGGAACAATTATAAACAATGAGACTGGGACAGTCGAAGCTATTATTGTAGACCTTGTGAAACAACTTTACGTCGAGAAGAACACATATGCCCCTCGTATTCAACTGGAAGTGCGAAGAAGATCCGCTTACAATTTACGCGGATCACTAATGCGAAATTGTAAGATTCGAAGAAATTGTTTCTGAATCACCTCCAGCTCATCGGCGCATTTAGAGTAATAAGGATTCCAGTTTAAGCAGGCTTAGTGTAATTGAGAGCAACCAAGAATTTTGTACAGCAGAAGAAGTAAACCCATTTGAGTATATCTTTTTTGTTACTCGAAAAACAAACCTCATCGATTTGTACGCATTCTTAATTATGCTATCGATTAGTAAGTGGAGTTTGCAGTCAAGGTAGACTGCAAGGTCGCGGATAATTGACACAGTTTCGAGAGCGTATTCATTCAAATGGTAAGCAAAAATGAAAACTTTTTTTATTATCTCCTTCAACCCCGAAATAGCCTTGCCCCCCCCCCCCACCCCTTGGAATTTTAAAACTTGGCGGCCCTGATGTCAGCCAATGAATCAGTTGCAAAAGTTCAATCAAGCTTTATACAGAATGCGTACAATATTTGAGGACAAATTGACATTAAAACAAATTTGTTCATATTTATGGCACCATTTATTATATTGTCTTATTATTTTCGAATCCTAGACTATAATTAGTCAATTAAACTCCTATTAACGGCAATACCGCACTCAATCTGGGATCGGTAACGACTGCATGCCAAAATCCAATATCCTTTGTTCATGTTGTTCATTGTTGTTGTAATGGCATCCTTCAGCGATAAAATATTGTTATGGGGATGTTTAGTGGTTTACAACTACGCCCATACATAGTAATCCGGGGGATCAAACTCCGGGGAGCTAAGTGACCGTATGTTAAAAAAACCACAAGATGTGAGGAAATTCAGGGTGCTTAAATTTGTTCAAGAGACGTTTTACTTTTATTCTGAGTTTTTGCCGACATAAACCATCCTCTGCGCATAACTAAGGACTTAAAGCGGAGATCCTCGTGCACAACTCGACGGATTAGGCCCTCAGAGACATCAAGGTCCCTCGCAAAGGTCCTCATGGACGTCGAAGGGTTTTCGTCAACGATGTCTTGCTTTTGTTGGATAAATTGTGTAGTTTTAGTAGTGTCCGTATGTTCCTAATAGTTTTTGCGTTTTGCAACAGTTTCAAAATCGCCAGCTGATGCTTCCAATTCGTGACCAACTTTATGTACGACTGATCGGGCGCAATTGAGGAAGGTGGAGATTTATAAATCGGTGTGTTTCGCGCATATATCAATGAGCACTGTATGTCTCTTCAATTCTTGCGTAACTTTATATTCCCCTATTAATGATCTGAGAAGAAAACAAAACAGAAAAAAATATTCTCCAGAAATTATAGGCACACATATGAGTTTCTTCAAATACCGCAAGCACCCTGTAATATATAATTTGCAAATGTACTCTAACAAAGAAGATTATTATTACATCCTAGTAAGAGTAATACAACCATTATTAACGCAGCTTATTTTGAAACCACTCTTAGAATCGACGAATATGTATACCTGTGTCTGTCCCTACTATTGTATAAAACACTTACTTCACGAAATATAAGGCGACATGAGACCTCAGAAAAATATCCGAAATGGGCGGACAAGCGAAAAAATGGGCGGAGTCAATTTTGTTGGGTTTGACCAATACAAATCCAGCGTTGACGAAGCGTCAAGCGCAGATTCCACGTCCGCTAGCGCCGGGAACCAGACAAATACTAAACGGTCAATCGCAGCGCTAGCACAGAATAACTATACGCAGTGGTGGTATAAGGGTGTTAATGGCAAAGCATATTTAGCGTAACTCTCAGAGCGCTCTCACGTTTTAATTAATTGTAATTAATTTAGGGCATAAATAAAAAAATGTGGCTAAGTGCTGCGCTAGAAAACTATCCAGTCAATATAATGAAATTATAATAAAATACACTCACCGCTTACATTGTTTTTTTTTTAATTTTTATTATTATTTTTTTTATTATTTTTAAGGAAACATACAGCTGTTACAATAAATTTGTTACAAAATTATTAAGTTTAAAAAATAAAGCTAATTACATGTTTCCACTTAAATATTCATAATTTAAATACAACAATATCATTTTTTAGAAGTATTAATACACATAGGGAGAGGTAGGAACTGGGAAGAAAGGAGTCATAATAAGTAAATAAAATTTTATGTAAATACACGTTCCATAATATAGTCATACATATTATTTAATGATATTCTTGAATAAATATTATTTATAATATATTATATACTTATTGCGATTACAATAATAAATCAATACCGTCATTAATAATTGCTTTCTTAAAAGCGAATGATGACGTATTGAATACGTCAATATCGCCGAGCTGCGTATTGCAAATTTTACATACCCTATACATGAAACAGTTTTGTGCATAATTAGAACTAACCTGCGGAAGGTGGAATAACTCCGTTTGGCGAGTGAGTCGCGATGGTACACGGAAAGATACCATTCCAAGAAGTTCAGAACAATAAATGAAACCTGCCAATATTTATTGGAAAAACACCACGTCTGCGCAATTTCTTCTTGATTGTAAGGATTGAAGCCCATGAAAGGTAGCTGCTTCGTTGTAATTGGGAAAGGACAAGAAGGAGCGATAATTTAAATGTTTCAGAAACACATTTTGAATACGATCAATTCTCTTTATGTGAACATTATAGCTAGGAGACCATATTTGAGAAGCATATTCAAGGTGACTGCGGACGAAAGCGTAGTACAAGAGTAATAGAGATTTTTTAACT
Organism: Micropterix aruncella; assembly: GCA_944548615.1. Classification (NCBI taxonomy): domain Eukaryota; kingdom Metazoa; phylum Arthropoda; class Insecta; order Lepidoptera; family Micropterigidae; genus Micropterix; species Micropterix aruncella. The sequence goes on along the minus strand of OX155960.1, from coordinate 18,627,548 downwards.
GCGAAATGTTTTGAAGTTCGAAGTACGAATTCTAACACACTATATGCTTTTTTCGTGATGTTATCTATCAGGGAGTTATATATATAATAACTTACTATCTAAAAGAACACCTAGATCCCGGATTGCATTTTTCTTGGTTATCGAGAAACCAACAGTAAATGGTAGAATATTGTTTTTCCTCGTAAAACCAACAGTAGCATATTTCGCAGCATTCAGAAATAAGCGATTCGAGGCGCAATAAAGAGATAGTCTATCTAGATCATCCTGGATCAATTGACAGTCGTCAAGGGAATTAACACGTGCGTAAATTTTCATATCGTCAGCAAAAAGTAAAAACTTACAAAATTTAAAACAGGTATTAATGTCATTGATATAAAATGTAAATAGGAGGGGTCCTAAAAGGCTACCCTGTGGCACACACGAGGATATACTTGTCCAGTCGGACTTAAATCCTCCAACAACCACACGCCGGCAACGTTTTTGTATGTACGATGCAAACCAACGTAGTAAATCACCGTGAATTCCAACAGCAAATTTTAAGATAAGATTAGTATGGTCCACCTTGTCAAAAGCTTTGCTGAAGAAAGCTTTGCTGAATTTATACTGTATAAATAGCATCCACTTGATTGCGTTTACTCATTTGAAGCGACAGGAAACTCGTAAACAAAGTAAGATTAGATACCGTAGACCTGCCAGATCTAAATCCATGCTGTTGGGGTAGAATACAATGAGTAGTTGCCGCATATAATTGATCGTAAACTATTTTTTCAAATAGCTTACTGATGATGGAGAGTTTGGAAATAGGACGATAGTTAGTAACATCAATTTTCGAACCTGATTTGTATACCGGTGTAACAAAAGCTTGCTTCCAGTCGTCGGGAAAGGTGCCATAACAAACCGACCTCTTGAAAAGTAAGGAAAGCGGCAAGGGCAAAGTATGACCGCAGCGAAATATAAACAAAGGTGGGATACCGTCTGGTCCAGCACTTTTATTGAGATCGAGCTTGCTCATATACTCCTTCACCAATTCTTCAGTGATTTCAATAGACGAGATATTACTACCATGGCATTCGATATGAGCAGAAGTACTAGGACTAGCGGAAATCGGTTCAAACACGGATTCAAAATACTTACACAACATATTACACACTTCCTCCCCTGACGCAGAGACACTACCTAAGTACGTTACTCTTTTAGGGACTGAGTCGGACTTCCGGAGGGATTTGGCATAAGACCAGAAGGACTTAGGATTGCTAAGAATATTTGTTTCAATTGTAGGAGTAATCGCGCCTGAAAGTTTTCGAAGTCAGTTTAAAGCCTTAATGTCCAAGGCAATGAGCAACTTTTTTGAGTCCAAATTTTAAATTGGTTCCTTATCGAGGGATTCACTTAGAAACTTTTTTAAATTATTGCTTATATTTTTCAAAAAACTCGTAAAACTAAAATTCCTCAGATATGGTCGTTCCCAGGTATCATGTCGCCTTAAACTATACTTATTAATGTTATTTATATAGATGCGGCAATATTTTATTTTTCTTGAATTTCAGGAGTTGATTTCTTGAGAGAATGCTCACTCTGCGCTCGGGCAACATCCTGCCCACCGACTGAGCATGTCACGGAATATTCTGAAGCATATAAATGGCACGCTTTCACTGCCGCAGTAACTGCTACTATAGCTCATACACAATCACAGGTATTACCATGGTCATTGATTATATAACATACTAGCTTACCCGTGCCCACTTCGTTGGGCGGTAAAACTTTTTACTTGTGATGAAATTATGAGTGTGGTTCGGTTAGTACTGAGTGCTATGATTTATTTTCTGACTGCCAAAAGAAGGGTTATATTTTTACTGCATATGTATGCATGTATTTGCATGCCAATTTCACTATATTACCGTTATTTGTGAGTGTCTTTTTGTGAGTGTCTTATTTGTGAGTGTCTTATCTCTTTAACCATTAAAAGGGTCTTATCTCTTTAACCAGTAAAAGGGAAATTATATGCAGTAAAAGGGAAAAGTCTTTTGTTTTAAACAATTGAGATGATAAATTTACTTATTTTGATATGAATTCATAATTCTTGATAATATGACCAATAAACATGACCTAACGATTTAAATTATTTTTTTAATATAAAATACTACTTTTTGTGACTTAAATATAAAAGTTAGGTATATGCTGTCGCTCACTTTTTTGTAGGCATTATCAAGCTCTACAACTTTTCTTTAGAACTTATTCATATATCTCTCATCGTTAAGGCAGCGTTAGTTAGAAACGTTTTCGATCGACCGTTTTTTCTCCGACTTACTTTGCAAATCCGATTACCACGAAAAAGTTTTTCATTTCTCGGATTATTATATAGCCTATGATACTCACAAATAACGTGGCTTTCTATTGGTAAAAGAATTTTCAAAATCGGTTCAGTAGATCCAGAGATTACTTCCTACAACCTCACAAACTTTACCTCTTCATAATATTAGTATAGATTAGATTTCTCAACGTCGTACAACAATTTGGCAACCAGTACTTTACTACAAAACGTAAAGTGTAGATGGCTCTCTTAAAAATTGATTAATCTTCTATTAATATGTTCTAAACTCTATGCTCTAAACTCCCTTATACGGCATAAAATAACGAATTTATAACGAATTATATTTATAATGAAATATAATGTTATAAAGAACTTATAAATCGTAGCTCTTATTTTATAAATATTATTGACATAAAGTTGGCAATTTTTTATTTGGTGCAACAGGTTTTAATACGTCATAATTACACACTTTATTGTCAGGTAGACGAATAAATGCTATTATATCCCTCCGTATTTTTTCTGTGATGTAATCGTCCCATATAAAAAATGCGATAGATGGTACTAAATAAATTAAATTACAAAAAGACCATTTATTATCATTGTTATTATAGATGGCCAATTAAACTGCTATCAGATTCGCCGCCAACGCTATCAGCGCCACCTGCATTTCTCCGTTTCAGAAGAGTTGCCAAATATTACTGTGGAGTTGAGCAATTTGATACCATTATGGCATCAAACTCGCCACTTTACATTTAAGTTAAACTATGTTATATTCTTCATGTAGTATGTATTCGATTTCTTCTCCCATGTGTATCATTAGAATTAAAGTCACAGTTGACAGCGCTGTTTGGCTGGTCCGCGGCGCGCGGCTGCTGGGCGGCGGCGGTGCGCTCCGGTCAGCAGCACTGATCATATAAATAGCCAGCAGCATGATCAGTGGCCAGCGGTGATAAATCGATTCTCGAGCGGAGCGCACGCTGCCTTGCCGCCCGCTCCGCATTTTACGTAACTGCGCTATCTGTTGAGAAATATATCTTACGTCATATCCAAAGTGCTGTATTTCATTGTCCGACATGGCCCATATACCTATAGGTACCATACATAATTAATGCCTTAGAGAAGTATATTTTTTAGAAATACAAGATAACACGCTTAACCCTCCAACTGCGAACGAGGCGCACGTACGCGTTTAGCTCCTTTCGTGCGAAATCGCGGGGCACGCTATTATAGCGTTCCATTTGATTTCTGGGTAATGTCTGCATCAGGAGACACAATGTCTGCATCAGGAGACCCGTCAACATAGACCATCGCTATTTTCAAGTCTACAAATTAGGTTGCCACCACACCAATCGATCGGTCATCGATCTATTGCATCGATCGACGGTAGAATAGATCAGTCGACGTTGATCACTATTTGTGACCACACTAACGCGGGAGGAGGTTGGGTTGGCGGAAAGGGGGAGGGAGGGCTTGGGGTTGTCTACTTGCCGGGAAAGTCTTGGGGTGACACAAACGTTTTTTAATATACCTGTTTAATGATTTAAAAACGCAAACATTAAAAATAACTACTGAAATCTCCCCGCGAATTTGTACGAAAAAATAGGAAAATCGCCCGCGGTTGGAGGGTTAATATGTTGAATTTAGAAGAGTTCGTTGACCTCATGTCACAAGCTGGTATATCCTATAATAAAGAATCTTTTTTCCCAGATTTTAAGTACGCCAGTAGACGACCACGATCCGGGAAATCCTCTAGCAGACAAAAGTCAGACTCTGTTCGACTACTGGGACGGTATGTATTGTATTGTATGTTTATGAGTATTATATTTTTTTTTGCGATACGTGCAGCATTGCGATCGTTGCAGAATTGATTATATATATTATTAGGTTGGTCGATTCCATAGGACGATTTGGCAACCCTTCTGCGCCGGCGAAATGCAGGTGACGCTGACAGCATTGGCGGCTAAGCTAATAGCAATTTATTTGGAAACCCATAATAACACTGATCAAAATTAGGTCAAAAAAATTGATCAAAATCACCTTTTTTTTTAGAGATTAGAGAATGGGTTACAGAGAATAATACTAATTACATTTACGCGCCTGGCTTGAGGTCTAGCCTGAGAAGACGAAGCACTCAGCTAAAGATGGAAGGATCCTACTCGTTCCTCACGAATTATGGAAATGACTATGTGCTGTTTCACGATGCTTCGAGACCTACGCTTATCAAACCGACTTCTCTTCTTCAGCTGCAAGGAGAGCAACAATTTTTAGTAAGAAATTATTTATGATTTTCAATGAAATACTATAAGATGATTCCAGCAGTTCCTCTTAAAGAATGAGGACAACTCGGGACAAGGCATCCATCCCTTGAGGATCTTATACGTCTCAATTAGGGTCACCCCTGACCAGAAGATCCTTGAGGGTGCAGTTGCAATCTTCGGAGTCTTTCCGAGTATTCCAACTTTTTAAAACCCATTGGAATCTTGGTCTCTCTGCGCTGAACTTTCTCGATGAGATCCTCATCTTTCACGAAGTAAGGATTCCAGATCTGGAATCCAAACTCTAACATTGGTCTGATGTAGTTTTTGTACAATGTCAAAAATAAGACTGTTGTGATAAAGTGGAATGATTTGCGAATGTGGTACATAATTGAGTTGCCCTTTTTCTTGATCTGTGTAATATGCTCACCCCACTTCAGAACGCTCACTATCGTTACGCCCAGATCTTTTTGCTTCATGACACGTTGTAACGGCACTGGCTCTAGATGTTTGATGTTTTCCGTTGTTCTTGCCGATGTGACGGACCGTGCATATGTCTGCATTTAACTTCATCAACCATGTTGTGAAACATTCAAGAATTTGATGTAGGTCTTTGCTGATATTGCCTATTGTAGGTTTTGTAAACAGTTTAGTGTCATCCGCAAAGTAACTCATACTTTAAACTCATACTCATAGTCTTGCTTTAACTTTATATTGTATTTTTCAGCCAGAATATAGAGATAAATTCGTGGAATTCATACCAGAGAAGAGAATGCTCTTTAGAAAACCATCAACCTTGAAATTAGAAGGAGAAATTCCATTCATGACGGAGAGCACGAGCGCCTATACTTTATCTGAACTGCCACCCATATCAGGACTCCCTATGATTAAAAGACCTCAAAGAAAACTGCCATCAGACATTGTGCCAAGCGATAAAACTACCGAATCGAGAGATCATACACATCGCCGTGTGCTAGCGCCAAAAAACGAATCGTTTCTACCAGCGATTGATGCTAAAGTGATGAAATACGAAAATAGGAGAGCTGCGAATGGGTTACATCCTGCTGTCACTACGGTAAGTAGACATTTTAGAATGTTGGTACCAAAAGGTGGAAAATAAATACATTTTAAAGGTTACGGGGGAAAACGTACCATGTCGTTGTTGTGGAATGAGATACTAATGCCATGTTGTGGCTATTACCAAACGAATCGAAGCGTGAATCGATTTTCGAAAGAAAGATCATAGCCTGCCCTTAAATGAAGGGAGAAGAAAACGTGTGAAGGGAAAGAAAGATCAAGGTCCACGCTGTGACGGTGGACAATGATAGTTCTTTCCCGTCAGGCACAACGGTGAGGTACCTCAAAGACCCTCCGCTTGATGCTTAGGAGGAACTCAGATGGGAAATACTGATACAGGCGTATATTGAAATTTCCCACGTTTTCGCTTTATTCTGTTGTAATTTAAATACCTAGATGTACTTTTTTGATAAACTCAAATATCATTATTCTAATTTTATCGTTTTCGGTTTTTTTTTCTGAGAAATAATTTAAGCAAAGTGGATGTTTTAAAAACTCAAAAATGTTAGGTTTACAGACAAAACATATTTTTTTCTTACTCAAACTCTTGATAAAATGTCATGTTTTAAGTTAGTAAATTTTAATTATTTTTTTACCAAAAAGTTGATATTGACCATTATTTCCCGTAACCCTTCATTTCTTTTCATTTTCAGCCGTTGCGGCGAGTAAGGTCTGGAAACGTGCGGAGACAGGATAAAGTTCTACCAGTGTTGACCAGTTCAAACACTACCAAGAGCCTCGAGAGGCCGAGGAAGAGGAGTAGACGACAGGAGATTATTGCGTCTAAACCTATTTTCAAAATGAATGTGGATAAAGCTTACAATGGTAAGGATTAAGCGATGGTTCAGTTAAAAAAATGATATTCTGTCTTCTACATAAAAGGAGGATGCGAAAAAACGTCCCCTACTGTCCAATAACGACCGGACACATGTCGTTGAAAAGCTCTTTTCATGGCACTTCTATTTGCTACTATGACGGTCAGTCTCAAATCATTGTGGGAAAAAGTTACAGCTGAAACAAAAACCTATATCATTGTATCTAAAAAAAATGCTTAATACAGTAAAACATCGTTATTACATCTTAGTGTCAGAATAACAAACTAACCGGTCGGACGCAAACAATTTATTTATTTATTTATTTATTTATTTGCAGCTGTTGTTATAAAAAAACATATACAAAAATACAAGAACACACAGATTAAAAATTAAAACTGTAAATAGACAAAGACTATGAAATAAAGCTACAAACGCTGCAAATTAGGGGGTATCCTCAGGATATCTCTTATCCTGGTTTTCAGGACACACCTATTAATTATTGGTACCTACATATATGATTTTAAAATAAAATAACCAAATCAAATAAATCTTAAAATAAAAAATCCAAATAATCGTAATCAAATAAATTCACAAATCGAAATAATCAAAATCAAAATATTTAACATCAAATGATATTAAATGATATTTAATATCAAATGCCTATATGCATTTTGTGTCGTTTAACAGATCCGCGCGTAGCCCATAATATATTATATAAATATTGCTTTGGCGGTTCCTCTCAAAAAAGATATGGCGACGCGAAACGCGGCGGCACAGTCCGCGCGAACGAGTTCGACCGCCAAGAACTAGAGTGCAATGCATTATTTTTGTTTTCATGCATTTAATTTTTAATTTCCAATTTCAGCAAAAGAAAACAGCAGCGAGAGCGCTGCGCGAATCCGATGGCGTTTAAACGCGGAGAAAAGCGTTAATTTCGAAGGTCTTCCCGTAATACCAAGACCGGTCGCGAGATCCTTCCTAGTCCTGGAACATTCTCTTTTAGGAGACTCAAGAAATAAATGGATGCGAGATTAAATAATTTGAAAACCAATAATATACATTCTAAATAATAGTATCGTTCACATTAACATACTAGTAAATAGTGTATAGAAGACGTTATTATTTTTATAAAAATATACTTATTTCGTTGTAGCACGAGATGTATTTTTAGATTTTATTTTGAAATTATTAAAGAATTTTCTTACGTTGTTTTTTTTAACTTCTTTCAGCCCGAATATTCAGGAAGGCTCCTTCTTGCCACAGAGGTATAGAACAGAGAACGGGAGTGCGAAGGCGGGCTGTGAGTGAATGCGTTCACCGAATAGAAAGAGACAGCTCCATATAATACCCCCTCCATCCTTGTCTAGTAATGATTTATCAATAGCATTGCAGACTTTTGTAGTCGAAGCGTTGCCATGGTGATATATAAGCGTTGCCATAGTGATAGATGTACGTGGCTCCGTGCATGCGCGACTAGACAAGGATGGAGGGGGTACTATATGCAGCTGTCTCTTTCTATTCGGCTGACGCATTCTCAGGCTGGTCACGAGGTCTAGTTATTTATATGCAATAGGTGCAGAACAGGAGTGAACAGAGAGCGGGAGTGCGAAGGCGGGCTGTGAGTGAATGCGTTTACCGAATAGAAAGAGATAGTTGCATGTGGGGTCCTCCTCTATCCTTGTCTATTTGCGCATGTGCGTTTATCCATAGCACAGCAGACTTATGGTGTCGAAACGTTGCCACGGTGATATATAAGCGTTGCCATAGTGATAATATGTACATGTGCCCGTGCATGCGCGACTAGACAAGAATGGAGGGAGTACTATATGCTGCTGTCTCTTTCTATTCGGCTGACGCACGCATTCTCAGGCTGGTTACGAGGTCTAGTACTTATATGGTAGCAATGGCCTTGCTCATCTCTACGGTTTTTGACAGCTGCCTGTGACAGCTGCGCCCTGCGCGTGACAGCTGATTGTATTTATTTGTTTATAGGTTTTGTTTTTATAAGAATTAGAAGATGGAGTCGTCCTGGAGCAATAATTTATTAGTGCTATACAAGTGTTCTACAAATTATTTAGTGATAAGCACCAGTTTAGCTGCACTGGCGGTGGTTTTTGTGTTTCTGTGGAAAGACAGCGCTATCTTTGACAGAGTTGGTATTTTCTTTTGTATATATTACGATCGCTTATCCTTGGAAAGGTGTTAATGTATTATCGGCACCAATTCGACATTGTTGATATTTTAAGCAATAATCTTCATTCGGGCCTAATAAATAAGCATGATATAGGCATTTAACATTTCCATATAAAACAACTGTATGGCGGTAGGTTAATAAGTTAGTGTTTTTTTTAAACGATCTTGATAAACACCTATTTTGCAGTAGGTCAAGTTTTGCGGATCGACCATCTTTCCACACATGGTAGGTATGTGAATTTGAAAATTTTAAAAGTTTCTGAGGTTTTCCTATCAGATTTAGCATTCATCATCATCATCACCAGCCGGTAGACGTCCACTGTTGGACATAGGCCTACCCCATAGAATGCCATGACGAGCAGTCTTGAGCCGCCTACATCCACCTACTTCCTTGGCTATGACATTGGTCCATCTTGTGAAGGGCTGTCCCACACAGCGTCTGCAAGTTCGTGGTCGCCATTCGAGAACCTTTTTTCCACAACGGTTGTCGGTTATGGCGTAGTTTCCTGAACGCTGCCCATCCGAGTTGGATTCGTCGGCAGACCTCCTTGTCGAAGTTGAGTCTGCCTAGTTGGATCGTCTGACCCAAATAAACATACTGGTCGATGGGGCAACATGGGCATTCGACATGATTTTTGTCTTACCCATGTTCATTTTTAGACCCACCTGTTGGGAAACGGTATTGAGGTGTCTGAGCACTGTGCCAAGGTTGTCCATCGACTCCGCCATGATAACCGCATCATCGGTGAATCGGAGGTGAAAGATGTATTCGCCATTGATGACATAGCCGTCCCAGTTCAAAAGCTTGAAAACATCCTCCAATGCAGAGGTGAACAGTTTCGGAGATATAACGTCTCCCTGTCTCACCCCCTTTTGCAATTGGATTGGAGTTGTGCTCTGATCCTGAAGTCGGATACACATCGTGGCCTTGTTATATAAACACTTCAACACTTCGATGTACCTGTAGTCTATTTAGCACAGCTGTAATGACCGTAGCACTGCCCAGATCTCGACTGAATCAAAGGCTTCGTAGTACACAGACGCTACGATTTAGCATTAAAATGATTGAATCTGGTAATGTTTTTTTTTTTTTTGATAAATGAAACAAGGTGCCGATAATACATTAATTCCCTTGCGAAGATTGCTTACATGTTTTTTGGGTTTTTGCAGTTTAAAAGAAAACAAAATATCTTGTCTCAAAATGATGAAACATCTAAAAATGAAAGCAACGGTGATAAAGTCGAGGAAGACACGGAAAAAAACGTAGTTGAACGATCGTTAATGTCAAGAATCAAAACAGCGAGGCATCAGTTCATCGTGAATAAACTAACTGCTAATATGACTGAGGAACAGCTGCAGGAAGAGAAAGAGTAAGTTGTAGATTTTGGAAAATTTTGAGGCCAGGGTATAGAATAAATCCTTAACAATTATGAAGATTTTTTAGTGGCTTAGTATTAACAGGCTTAGCTTTGACACTGTGCAGGGTTTGTGACTTGGCCTTGTCTATTTATGATAAAAAATTGGAAAGAACCCAAAACACTGCAAAAACGATGTATTTTTCCCATAGTTAGGAGAAACCCCATTATTGCGTTGTTTTTTTTTATTTTTAAATTAATACAATGTACGTTGTTTTGTAAATTTATAAACTCAAAGTAAGGTTGCGTAATATTGGCATGATAAGTTTAACATGTTGACTGCCAAGGCAGTTTTCATGAGTCTGGTCTGAAAATCCAATCTTTTTAAATCATATTAGTAAAAGCTCTAATAATAGTATATGTTAATAATTAAAGTGAATATAGAAAGCACTTTTTAAAAAAAGTAATTCTGAATTGTCTCATTGGGCTCGATTGCGTTTCTTCGTGGACTAAAATCGGAAATTAGTTCGTGTGAACGAGACAAGGCTAAGAGCGGAATGTGAAATAAACGGTTGTCATATTTTCGCATTAAAACTACCCACCAAAGATAAAGCATCTGAATCTAAACCGCGCAAAATGTGTTCAAACTTATTCGGACGAGTATAAGTTCGGCAGGTAGTTTTTATCGACGATTGTTCGTTTCATATTTCGCTCTGACGTATTGCTCTATCTCGTTCGCTTAAACTAATTTCAGTTTTAGTTCACAATGAAACGCAATCGGGTCCATTGTCTATGTAACAAAATGCTTCTTGGTAAAGCCACTTAACCCCTAGAGCCGCAATTGGCCGATATCGGCCACAACACGATTCAGCGTGACGGGCCCGTTTTATTTTTATTTTAATTTAATTTGTTTTATTTTATTATGTTTTATTATGTTTTTTTAATTTTTTATTTGTTGAGTGGGGCTTTTCTAAGGTCTTTATGAGCCTTGTAACACTGCGACCATTGCTGATCTATTGTGCTCGCCACCTACTATAGTTCTGCGCTAAGCCTCGTGTCATTTAAGAACCGCAGCAGGCTTTTGGCGCCAGATTGTTTTACCTCCTCAGGTTGGAGGTAGTGACCACCCAGGTGGTTGTATCTTTTACGCATCAGCGGGCCACACTCGCACATGAGGTGCTGGGGAGTTTCCTCTGCCCCTTGGCAGAACCTGCACATTTTTGTGTCTTTGAGCTTGAGGTTGAACATGTGTTTGTTCAGGCCACAATGCCCCGTGAGCGCCCTTACCAGTATGCGTAGATTGTTCCTATTTAGCGATAGGGCCTCACGGGCTGTCTTATGGTCGTAAGGCTTAATAAGCGCTTTGGAATGATTCAACCCTGGCGTGTTGTTCCAGTGGTTGACGGATTGTTCTAAACACATTTGTTTGAGCATTAGGTTTGCAAGGCTTTTTGGTACGCCACAGCAAGGTTCAGGGCCGTATAACGTTCCCTTTGCTCCCGTCCTAGCAAGTTCGTCGGCTTTTTCATTTCCCTCGATTCCTGCATGGCCGGGAACCCATCTTAGTATTACCCTGTTCTTTTCGCCCAGGGAATTCAGTAGTGATATGCACTTTTGCACTTGCTTTGAATTAATGGTATTCGAGGCTAGTGCCATAAGAGCTGCTTTGCTGTCCGAGTGGATATAGATACGGTGGTTGGCGTAGTCCTTTTGGAGGTTGATATCCGCACATTCAATAATGGCGTAAACCTCCGCTTGGAATATGGAGGCGTATTTTCCCAAGTTTACACTTCTTTCGAAGTTTGGTCGCTCTCCATATATACCACAGCCTACGTCAAGTCCCGATTTGGACCCATCAGTATACCATTTATGGCGTAAACCTCCGCTTTTAATATGGAGGCGTATTTTCCCAAGTTTACACTTCTTTCGAAGTTTGGTCGCTCTCCATATATACCACAGCCTACGTCAAGTCCCGATTTGGACCCATCAGTATACCATTTAAGGCTACCGGCCTCCCATTGCAGTTGGCTTTTTAGCCAGTCGTCTCTGGGCGGCAGTTCCACTGTAAAAAGTTTTCCAAAGTTTAGGAGTGGGAGCATGGTGTCTGATACCATGTTGAGGGTTGGATTTTCACTGACTTTTATTATGTTAATATGTTTTATTTTAATTATGGGTACAGTGGTTTGGCGGTAATTAATATTTTGGTGAGACAGTGTCATAATTCAATTTTTTTACTAATTTTTACTAAAATTTTTTGGGGCATCAACTTGTCAATCGGCTGAGGGGCCGAGGCCTGAAGGGTTAAGAGTTATCTCCTAGTTAGTAGTCATTAGTACTAGTTCTAAGTTTAAGGCAATCGCATAAACTCTAGTTTTCTTCGAAATAAAAACTATATTCACATTTATCATTATGTTAGCTGTGCATTTGGAAAATTCGTAGGTGATTTGTGCGAAAAATTGACTTTCTGATATGTGTTTTTTTTTATTTTCTGTCATTTTCTTAGTTTTTTGGCACACATGTCGGCGAAATACTATTGAAGTATTTTAGAGCCTATTCTCTTTCCTCTAGTTTTAGCTAGATGCGGCTCTTAGGGGGGTCTTTGACTGCCCCCCTTAACCCCCAATTGAAATTGAATTTTGCCGCAACATACAAACAATATAATTCAGGAGATATTATGCAATAGGTTTTAAACTATTGACGGACACTTTAGTTGTTGTTTACACGTTTAAAAACTAGTATCTTGCCCATATTTTGTACCCTTTCCGGCGTGGTCAGCGGTAGTCTAGGAGTCTTGGAATAGCACTAAAATTCTTCATATAAAATTTACGGCTGTCGCCGTTGTCTTTGTGTGTGACTCTTTACATGAGTGTTTGTGTAGTTTAAAAACCGGTCCGCTGCAGCGTTGTGTTAGGCCAGTAGAATTTAAAACAAGGTTTTTATAATTCCAAATAAAAACGGATCATACGAGGCTGGCATTGAAAATAAACTGCAGTGGCATTTCTGAACGCCAAAAAACTCACGTCTGTGACAGTGCCTCCATATTGCAGAGCCTCACAAATCACAGCTATAACCGTACCGTGCCAGAAAGGGTGAATGTACGATATATTTGTGCAAGAATGAATTTATTGCTGTATTTCAGAGTGGAAAAAGCGCAGCTGGAAGCCATCTTCAATTTGCTAAAAGAACAACAAGAAAAGTTCCAAGTGGGCAGTGTCGATCAATTACAGGACCAATTGAACCTTTATCGTTAAGCACAAATATGAGGTGTCATAAAATGTTTCATGATGATAAGAATAACACTGAATTTATAATTTGATGCTATTGACTGTACAGGGAGTCCCAGAATTGGACTGACCGACTTTAGATGGTGATAGCTTTTGTCAAGACCTACTTACCTACATAATTAATATAACATGTGTTTTTTTGTTGTTGTGTGGGGCCTTTCTAAGGTCTGTATGAGCCTTGTAACACTGCGACCATTGCTGATCTATTGTGTTCGCCACCTCGATCTATTGTGTTCTGCGCTGAGCCTCGTGTCATTAAAGAACCTCAACAGGCTTTTGGCGCCAGATTGTTTTACCTCCTCAGGTTGGAGGTAATGCCCACCCAAGTGGATGTATCTTTTACGCATCAGCGGGCCACACATGAGAAGTTTAGCAAAATCTCATAGTTTTCAAGTTATGCTAGATTTTTGATAAAATTTTAAATTCACCACCTTGCACCACTGTTTTGACTCTACATTAACCCGTTGAGTATGAGTCAACCAAATCTGGTCGCGAAACAATTATCCGTTGAGTACAAGTCGACCAAATCTGGTCGCGCGTTTTTTTCCCTTCTTTGACATTCTCATATTTATTCATAATTATCTAATTGTTTTACAAAATGATATTTCAATATTCTATATTCGAAATTTCAATGCAATCATTGTGCAGTTGTTCTTTTTATGATTGGTGTAGTAGTTTCGTAGTTATAGTACTTTAAGGTCGATGTCGCCGAAAATCCTGCAAAAGAGACAGATGCATCCATGAAAATACCCATTTACTCAAAGGGTTAAGAAAAATCATTTTATTGGTTACTTTTTCCACGAAAATATTGTTATATAGTTAACACTATCCATAATTACCTCTAATTCTTAAAAAAAATGGCTGTGTCATCCCAAGACTTTCCTGGCAAGACTTCCCAGAAACAACAATAACTGACATGTAAATGTTGTGAGATGCGTTATTTTAGTAAACAACATTGGTATTTATAATCATAAAGAACATTTCATATTATTATCATTCGCGTAGTAGCGTACTGCTACCTAGCGGAAATCCAGTGGAAAAGCTTCGAACGTAAACACCGGCGTCTAAGCAAAGACACGAACTGCAGCTGTAATTCATAGGTAGTGCGTAGTGACATAGGTACGCGGTAACAGATGTTACTGGCCGCCCGCAACTTTAAACTAAGAGAATACAATTATAACAAATAAAAAAAGGTGGACCGATTTCAATTATTATTATTATTTATTCCATAGCCGGCGATTTGGGAAGGGGTCGCCCTCGCAGCCAATACGCTGCTGTCGGTGCCGCTGGATCTCATACTCCATTCACAATTCACTTCCATTCTTGACGATTTCTTCTCGAGCATCGATAGCCGATAATAGTTGATTCTTAAGGTCGTCTTTGATGTTATTTAGCCAGGTTTTCTTCGGTGCCGATTGCTGAATTCTCCATTCTGTCGGACGGTCTCGCCAAAAAAGTTTACGTGGCAAGCGATTATCGTTCATTCGACAAACATGGTCGAACCATCATAATCGACATTTTTGTACTTCTTCTTCGATCGTTGTTAGCAGATCGCATCTTTCTCTAACGGTCTCATTTCGAATTCGGTCGCAGAGTGAGACATTGAGAATCTGCCTCAAGTATCGCATTTGGAAGTCATTGAATTTGTTGAGGTCCGATTGTAGTAACGTCCGATCCACGTTTCCGATCCATAAAGAAGAATGGGAACTTACTGTAACCAAACATGATGCCTACATGCCAAGCTTCAGCTGAATCGGATGAAGCATTTAGACGCTATCGAGGAGGAATACACACAGACACCCAAACTCACAGACAGACTTCAGTCTGGAAATGGTCCTAATCGTCTCAAGGGGGGTCAAAATCAGATATTTCCGTCTTCATCTCATTTTTTTTATTGCCTTCATAATACTTTTCTGCTGTGAAAGTAAAATGTGACAAAAATTCACTGTTATATATTTTTTTTCTTGAAGATTGAGATTAATTTAAAAACTACGAGAAAACTTTAAAAATGAGGTTTTGTTGAACACCTTTTTTGTTATTTAGGTAGGTCTTGACCAAAGCTATCCCCACCTAAAGTCTGTCGGTCCAAAATCTGGGACTCGCTGTGTAATATCACCTCCCAGCAGTAGAAAAGAATTTTCTGATATTCATTACAATCGGATGTGTGTTCAGTTTTGAATTTGTTTTGATACCCTATTATATTTTTTTTTCCTTCTAGTCAGCAACAAAAAAAAAACATTTTGGAATTGACGTTATTTATTTGAAAAATTGTCATTTTCTACAGTTAAACAAAGTATGTTTGGATGTCCCTTTGCACGTTAAATAAACATTTACAACACTTTGTGCTTTTTTATATTTTTAGCATACACAGACACGTTTATAGAAGAATGTTTCGAGTGGATTACCGTACCGATTCCATACTATTGCGCCATCGTAAATAAATATTATATAAATCTATCGAGAAAGCTATTCTCTAAAGCTAATTGATTTGTATCATGTCGTATGGCACGGGTTTCTATTATTCTTGAATATTTCGGAGGTATGACACAAAATACGGTCCTTTACATAGGCGTGAATACGTTACACTTACAAACGCTAGCGTTTCATAATTAACCTATTATTATTTTTACATGTAATTGCAACAGAACAATAAGTTAACATTAAAATAATAATACTGTACAATGATAAAACAATGCTGCCGCCGCACTACCCTCGAATAACAAAACGATGCTGCTTGCGTATACTATTTTAGAAAAAAAAATATTATAAAAAAGGATATTTTTAAATACACAGTGAAGACGGTCGCTGTTGTTTGACATTATAAATAGGCTAAAAACAAACACATCCGCCACGCACACAACACTCACTATCTAGTGTTACGTCCTTGCGCTCGCCGATGGATATTGAGAACATTTTAAAAAGAGGCTTCCTCGTAGAAGATAGTTTGTAGCCGTTTCTCTATTAAGGTTTAAGGTTCTTTTAATATCAATGACTTTCCGGACCATGCGAAGAAAGTAAAATTGTTCTTTGGATAGCACAATGGGACTTTGTAACTGCATCCAGTGGTTAGCTTAAAATGTTTCTTAAAATGTTCTCGATGCTCTACACCGAGCGCAAGGACGTAACACAAGATACAAAAAAACGCTTAATTTGTTTTTATCGTATTTATAACATGACGACATAATGCAAACTATAAAGAATCAATTGGCTATATTTCTTGAATTCACTGTGTGTCGCATTATAAAGTATTAAATTGATGAATAATCATTTGGTTGGAACATTATTAACCCCCAGAGCCGCGAGATTTCGCGAGCGCATGGCTTTGAAAGACTATGTATAATTATGGAAATTTCAGATTTATTATGGCGGCGGACCAAAATATTAATTTCTCCCAAACTGTTGTTGCGATAATTAAAATAAAAATGTCGTTTTGTTCCTGATGAAATTTGATATTAGAATATTAGAACTTAATTTTTGAAAACACTAAATATATTTTTTTATTCACAATCAAATTTTACACCGATAGGATTTACACCGATAGTCTGAGTCCGATCGGTCCCAACGAGGCGCAACTGTGCTTTTACGTTTGAGTCCGATATGTCCCTCTGAAGTTCGAGGGGTTAAAAAAGTAAGGCTTTACAAAATGTTGAAACTTTATATCATTTTCCCATAACAAACGAGTGCAATGTTAACTAGAAGGGTTAACCCTGGTACTGAAACGTATAATTACTACGAGCCAATCACAAGCTAGTAAAAGAACGGACGTTTCCTTATGGCAGAAAACATGCGGATGCAGATGTCATTGGTATAGTTACAACTTATTGTATGATTAAAATTATAGGAAGTGATCTGACGATATACTGTATCTGTTTTTACAGGTTACATTGTACCTCCTAAAGGAAATATAAAAAAATAAAAAGGTTTTAGCCTTCCTGGGTTGCACCGTTTTGTTATTTGAGGACAGCGAATAGAACGCCGTTTCAAATAGAGGCCGGCCGAATTATACTAAGGAGATTTTTTTGTGTCAGCTACGAATGTTTTTGGTCTCGCTTCAGCCGGCTTCTATTTCACGACACAAATTGAAGATTGTACATTTAAAATCTATAAGAAAATAATAATTAAATTAACACTATACAAGAAAAAAACGGAGAATCTACTTTCGACGTCCGGGAGCGGATGGATACAGAGCGTGAATGAAAATTATAAAAACTACACATTGAGATTTTGAAATTTTCCTATAATGTAGGTACGTTTTTACCACCTAACAATAAATAGTACAATATCAAACATGCTTTATCACGAAATCGTAAGTAATTCTAGAGTAGACGCGGAAGTTAGGCCGCATTATAACGGATCAAGTCGAGCCGCCGCGATTTTGACTCTTCGTTGTCGACGGATTTTGAGGCTTGAGAGCGGATGGTGGATGTTGATATTTGAGGTACGGTGCGGAGTCAGTGGTATTCTTGCGGGCAACGGTTAGCCCGTTTCTGGAGTCTTCGGAGCCTCCGCTGCCAGTCGGGTCGCCATTCGAGGAGCAGGGCTCGCGGGCCTGCTATGATACCGTCCCCGCTGGCCGTCGTGTCGCCTTCATTGCCAAGGATAAGGTAGGATCTAGAAAAATTTCAATAAATATTTTAAATAATTAAAAATAACCAATCAAATTCAAACATAATAACCTTTTAAGAGTCCAAGAAATAATCAACCTAACATTTAAAAGTATTTCAAGTGTAATAAAAATAATATTGAAATAGTCCAAGAATAAAAAAAAAACTAAAACGCTGATTATATGATTAACCCCTAGAGCCCCAATTGGCCGATATCGGCCACAACACAATTCAGCGTGATGGCCGTTTTAATTTTATTTTCATTTAATTTGTTTTATTTTATTATATTTTATTATGTTAATATGTTTTATTTTAATTATGGGTACAGTGGTTTGGCAGTAATTAATGTTTTGGTGAGACAGTGTCATAATTCAATTTTTTTACTAATTTAAAAATTTTTTTTTGGGACATCAACTTGTCAATCGGCTGAGGGGCCGAGGCCTGAAGGGTTAAAAAGTTCATTTATTATTTATTTATTATTTATTTATTAGTTTCAAATAGTATTCAAGGGCATTACAGATGAATCCAATTCGCCCTTGAATATTAAGCTGGAGTGTAAGTATAAAAATAAATGACTACATAACTAAATTAATGCTAACATTGAACAAGAAAAAAAAAACATAAAAATATAAAACTAAATAAAAGACAGATTATGATAAACATGAGATAGCAGGGAGATGCCTTTTTAGCTGCCAAAGGGATGTACAAAAGATATCTATTTCAGTGGGTAAGGAATTAAGAAGAGCTATAACCCTTCCCACTGGCCTGTCTACAAAAATATTTGTACGGTGGTACGGCACATTAAACAATAGATGCGATCTCCTCGCAGTGTAATTTACCGGTACGTACAATTCAAACTTACATAGTATCTCTGGCAAATAAATTGTTCCTTGAATAAGTTTATATGCAAATATAATTAGTGAAATATATCGACGAGTTTCAAGACTGTTGTATCCTACCATTCCTAGCACAAAATCTGACGGAAATAAGTATGGATAAATATTGTATTTTCTGTAATAAATATATCTTAAAAATTTTCTTTGAATACGCTCTACCATCTGAATGTATTTGTTTTCACTTGTACACCAGATGACCGAGTTATATTCAAGTATGCTACGGACTAAACAATTATATAGTAGAAACATTACATGAATATTATTAAACTGTTTGCATATGCGAATAACAAAACCGACCATTTTGCTAGCACGATTGCAAATATTTGTAATGTGTGCACGGAAGTTCAACTGTGTATCAAATGTAATTCATAAAATATTCTATAAAATATTTCAATTATCCAAGAGATTTGGGAGTTTCTCACATAAAATAATGTAGTTAACAGTAGTATTACTACGTTTAAGCTTTAAAATCTTTAAATCTGTACAACTTCATATAATACAAGGAATGTCCCAAAAGTAATGTTTCCATTATTATAAGAATCGAATGATGCTATATTTAAAAAACATGCAGTATATATGAGTTACATACTTTTCAAAAAACTGCCGTTTACTTGGTCACACTTTTAAAAACGTACTGATACTTTGTGTATGTCAGCCTCATAGAAACATGCCACCATCTCCTTTTCCGGGTATTGCGTGACTTCTTTTTTCGGTTCTTCATCTGTCTCCATCCGTTTTCCTTCCAAATGCTTCTTTAAGCTCAATCCAAGTAGTCAGTCGGGGTGAGGTCTGGGCTGTAGGAGGGATGGGAGATTAAGCTCTACCCAATTTGGTACAAAATGGCTTTTGTGTCATAGCTAATGTGGGTTCTAGCACTGTCATAGAGAGAACAAACCCTCTTCGTCAGTATGCCTCGTCTTCGATTTTGGATGGCTCTGCATTTTTTTTTAAAGTCTCACAATATGAATCTGCATTGATGGTTGTCCCAGTTGGCTATATAGTGTTTATGCAAGACTCTCTGGGCTCGTTGGCGTAGTTAGCTTGTTAGTGGACTGTACTGTCCCTGAGTCTGCGTTCACTCCACCATTGAAAGAACGATCTAATATCGTTATGACTTCCTGGGCGGGTTCGCCTGTAGTGGTTACCTACCAGCTCCAAAGGGAGGAAAACCACTCCGAAGAGGCATTAAAAAACATAAACTCGATAATAATAAAAAATCAGTTCAATCAGAAGAACCCCTTTCCTGTCCAAAAAACTTTGGCCATGATTTTTCGAGCAGACTGTATCACTTTATTGAGGTGGCAGTGGCCGACGTAGAAGCGTCCATCCTAAATGCATGTCAGACACAAACTAAACATCTGACCGAGTCGGGTCATCTCTCGTTAGAAAGAGGAGAAGCTACGATATACAACAGTGTAATCAATTTCAGGAAAACACATTTTTTCCGGCGCTAGCAGCATGGAGACCTTACTTTTGGGACAGCCTAGTAATAATAATGTGCTACCCGCGGCCGAGGGAACTCACTTGTTAATCTTGATCCTGGGGCAGCGGCAGGCTAGGTCTTGTTCGGGCACGAGCAGCGCGGTGGCGGCGCCGCGTCGCAGCCGCGATCCGCGCGTGCGCTTGAACACGGCCTGAACGCTCAGCGGGAAGCGCGTCCATCGCTCCCTCTCCGCGCCCCCCGCCGCCGCCGTTTCGCCGCCCGCGCCGATCACCTTGCCCATTATGGCTGAAAATAACACACACACACCAATCAACAAACTTTTCTTGATTTTTGCTCCTTTTTTGATATAACCCACCCACTTACCTACAAAAAAGGCTACAACGTAGACCCTAAAGCTAGAGCTACGAAAAGTGATGGGGTAAAAGAGGCAAAATGGAAGGTTTAACTTTAGAAAAGGAAAAAATATATGGAATAGTAGTATAAGATCCCACCATCATTGTGTGCACCTATCAGCTATTTAATCGAAATGTGATTTATATGGAAGTTAACACATAGGGCAATAACCGCAGGGTTGCCTACCAAAATATTGTCACTAGGTATACAAAAAAAAGAAAGAAAATTGTAAAATATAATACAAATTGCACCTATTTGTTTGTGGACACGCCTGGTGTATCCTTAATTCTTATTCCTCCCAAATCCTAAATAAATGTTTTCCAATATTTTATTCCTACTCTGTTATAATAAATAAGTACCTACGAAAAGTCATCGCTCCGACCATCTGCGCGGTCGGCGATTTAGTGATAAAATTTACTCCTACTAACAATAAAGTTCCCAAATTAATAAAAATAATAACCACCTGGCAGAAATCACCCTCATTGGGTGGATTGCCAAAAAGAAAAAAGAAGAAGAAGAAGAAGATAAAATTTACGCGCTGCGGATCGTATCGCACGTCGTGAAATCCCGTCTATCCGAGATAGAAAAATTACCTAAAAATAACTTCTGGAAGTGCCGTGCATTTTAGGGAGTTTGTCATCGGGATCAGCACTAGCGTCTGGGTAGCTACCCATCAGCGAGGCAGCCAGAGAAGAGCAGGAAGGAAGCGGTTTTTTCGAGGTACTCCTTTTCTTAATCCTGGATCTATTTCCACTGTGGCTGTTCAACCTAACCCACCACACCTTAATTTAAATACAGTCCATTGCCTGACGTTCAGGATATCAACCAGTTTGTAAGGTAAATGAAGTGTTATCATAAAGAGACTGATCTTAAGAGCTGGAAAAAAATAGATTGACACCCGTCAACCTGTCACAACCCCTGGGTTGACAGGTTCAAAGAGGTTATTTTTCATGGATGATTGCACCTATCATATATTCACTTGATTTTTACACCAAATTAAGTCTACTGTATTCCTCAACGCGGAGGAATAGGGTTGCCTGCTTAAAACCTGTTGCCAGCGTTTTAATTGAGGTAGCGAGCAAGAAGGACTGTGCGAGCTACTCCGTGCAATAAACAAAGAAGCATGCATTTATAGCCCGAGAGTACCGTTGTGCCGTTGGCCTTTTGTTATTTTTTTTTCCGGAACCCATTTTTATACGCCACTGCTCACTGCGAGCGAGAATCATGGCACGGCCACAACAGCTCTCTCAGTCTATAAATGCATGCATCCTTTTTTATTTCACAGAGTAGCGTGCACAGTACTTCTTGTTCGCTACCTCAATTAAATCGCTGGGAACCCCCAATTGTGACTGGTTTTACGCAGGCAATCCTATTCCTCCGCACTGAGGAAGACAGTAGCGTCAATTTGGTGTAAAAATGTATTATATTTTACAATTACAAAGGTGCAATTTGTATTATATTTTACAATTTTCTTTCTTTTTTTTTGTATACCTAGTGACAAGATTTTGGCAAGGTGGGCAAAATGGAAGGCTTAACATTATAAAGGAAAAAAAATATGTAAAATAAGTTATAGGGTGGCAAAATACAAGGCCTTAAAAAAGGAAAAAAAAAACTGGAATAGGTGATAGGACAATAGGGGCAAAATTCCATTTTGCCTTAACATTGAAAAAGGAAAAAAATCGGTTGTGTCACCCCAAGACTTTCCTGACTAGTATCCGGGGAGGTGCGAAAAAACAGCGACATTTTTTACTCTAGTACCCCAAATTTGTATGGCAGGTACCCCAAACGTTGGTCGTAAGTACCCCAAAAACTAATAGGTTCTTCCGATGGTTAACAGAAGCTTCTATGCCAAATTTTAACTTAGACAGATTAAGCGTCTGGGCGCTATCGCGGAAACAATTTTTTCGCCGGGAATCCCAAATTTGTATGGGAGGTACCACAACCGTAGGGCGTAGGGACTCCAAAAACTAATGGGTTCCTCCGACGGTTAACAGAAGCTTATATACCAAATTTCAGCTCAATCCGATTAAGCGTCTGGGCGCTATCGTGGAAGAATACATACATACAGACAGACATACAGACATACAGACATACATACAGACAGAGATCGGTCTGGAAATAGTCTCAATCGTCTCAGGGAGTCTCAAAATATATATTCCCATCTTCATCTCAAAATTTTTTTTTAGCGCGATCACAATACTTTCCTTTCCGATAGGTCGTCAGGAAAGTAAAAATGTAAAATAAGTGATAGGGTAAAGAAGGCAAAATGAAAGAAAAATGGAAGTTGGCAATGAAGCTGGCAATGAAAGGAAAATGGCAAAATGAAAGGTTTGACTTTAGAAGAGGAAAAATGATATGGAATAAGTGATAGGACAAGGGAGGTCAAAATGGAAGGCTTAACTTTGAAAAAGGAGAAAAATATGTAAAATAATTGTTGGGGCAAAGGAGGCCAAATGTGAGGCCTAATTTTTTAAAAAAAATTACTAAGTAATAATAGAAATTGTTTTTATTGCAAAATACAAACTACTCTCTAATATTACATTTAATATTTAAACCAAAAACATAATAACTACAAACGATTAAAATGAAGTGAAATAATTAGTAAAAAGTGGATTTATTAAATTTTGCTCTTAGTGTGGGCAACATGGCATACTTAAATATGTGATAATATGATAAACATTATTTCTATATCCTTAAGAGCATTTTATATTTTTTGTAAATTAATTTTGTTTTGTATTTTGTTATCTTAGTAATACTTCTAGTGTTGATTATTCCTCAAAAACTTACTATTTTAAAAATTGTATTAAATATTATTGATATTCTTTGTAATTTGGGTACCTATACCAAAGTCTTTATATAAGAAAAAGGTAATTTACATCTAATGTAGTTATGAATAATTTCGCACCAATGTAAATTGACGTATCCCACAGTCTATGACTTTGGATGTAATAAACTATGACTTATCACATGGTAAGCTATGAAGTTTTGTCAGTCATCGGCTATTTTTCTATACAATAGATGTGCGAAACGGAAAGAGGAAAGGGTGCAGGATTTGGAGTGATTATAACTTATGTTTTGACCTCCATTACCTACCCTAAAGAAAGATCAGCTCAACATGTATGTGCTGCGAAATGGTTGAGAAAATCATTGTAGATATACTTCGGACATACCCGCTGCAAAACAACATTTTCAGAACTACGTTGCAAATATTTGCGACGTAGTTCTGATAATATTTTTTGCCAATTATGTTTTTTTTTTAAATTCATATCACAAGCATAGTATTATGGGTTATATATGTAACTGAATATTTCTTACGTTATGGACGTTTGTAACTTCATAGATAGAAGTAAACATGACAGGTCCCCCAGGCGCAAAACGACTTGACATAGCTCTTAAAGCTACACAAGAAAAACAAGATAATATGCCATATAGCCTTACCCTCACCTACTTTTTTCAATTATATTTTTATACAGGAGCTCTAATTTAGGTAGTAATGAAATTTAAACCAGACGTTTAGGTTTGGTTTCCTAGAAAAGCGGTGCCGTTATCTAGCGGCCGTGATATAACAGCCGTGATAAGACGGCCGTCTCGGTTTACCAAAGCTGTGGTTTCCTAGAAAGTGGTGCGACCGTATTCAATCGTAGTCACTCAGTACTCTCTCGAGTGGTGTGTCGTGCAGTGGTGGAAAACGGACGATTTAGACATAGCATAATAGTACCTATATTTGGAAGATAAAGAGTCGGAAAACGAATAAAAAATGTTTGGAGGAGAGACTGATGTTTAAAAATCGTACTACTGAGGGTGCATTTCACAAATTTTGATTCAATTGGGCTTGTCTATATTCATCAGATTCAATTGGCTCTATTGATTAAATATTGTACATGGCTTCATGATTTTTGACAAAATCAATTAATTGTTCGTCATTTTCGCTCGTCCAAGTCACGTTTCCAGTCATAGTTTTTGACTGAATGATCACTGCTACCCGCGAAAAAACGTCTCACAACAGTTAATCACCGCTATTACTGCCGTCATGCAACTGACAGCACCGCTATTTGACGTTAGGGTGACACTCGACGCTCTCTGGGAAACCTACGCCGGTGGTTTTTATGGACAACGTTTTGGTGACGTCACCCAACGCTACATTACGGCCGCTAGATAACGGCACCGCTTTTCTAGAAAACCAAAGCTTAAGCTAGACTGCTTTTTGGGAAGTCTTATAGGTAGTGTAAGTAAGACTGCTCACCGAAATCTCTGCTGCAGAACTTGTTTATGTTGAGCGTCTTGGCGCCAGCCCGACATCGGGCGCACTCCTCTCCCGCTGAAAACAAACGAAAATCAAACCTTATTAAAGTGTTTTGTTTAATGCCTATCATACATATAATTTATTAATACCACAGCCGCAGTATTTAGCTAAAACTATTATAAGCTACTCCCAAAACATCTAACTATAGCTTTCATAAACAGTTTTTATAAAATATTTTTCATTTATCATCAGTGTAAAATTTCGTCTTAGAAAAATGTAAATCTCTTATGTTTGTCTATACTTAAGTATGAAAATCTAAAAATGTAAATCTCTTATGTTTGTCTATACTGTCTCTTATGTTTGTCTATACTTGTCTATACGCATACTTATGTTTGTCTCGCATCACTTTTTATATTTTCTCCTAATTAGTAAAATTACTAATAAAGAAATATGTATACATAATTACGAAGATTTAACGATGAATAGTGTAAAAAAATAATTGGTCATTGTATTATTTTGTATCTTTTGTGATTCCTAATTGTTAACGCTGTTTGTTTACCGAATAAAATAAATTAAATATAATCTGTTTTGGGAGCCCATATAGAACCCTGATGATACACAATTATCTCTTTCAGTACAGCAGGACTCAGCCTTTAAATGGCAAAACAATGCCATCTGCGCGAGCTGTTTCTAAGAAAATTACTTTAACCCTTCAGGCCTCGGCCCCTCAGCCGATTAACAAGTTGATGTCCCAAAAAATTTTAGTAAAAATTAGTTAAAAAATTGAATTATCACACTGTCCAACCAAAACATTAATTACTGCCAAACCACTGTACCCATAATTAAAATAAAACATATTAACATAATAAAACATAATAAAATAAAACAAATTAAATTAAAATTAAATTAAAACGGGGCCGTTACGCTGAATCGTGTTTTGGCCGATATCGGCCAATCGGGGTTCTAGGGGTTAAAGTAGTCTTTAAAAACACATGACGATATAAGGCAAACTACTGTAGAAATGAGCTGAACATCGATCAAGTGAAGTATTGAGCTGAATATCGCTTATCCAGTACCAGATTTTATAGGCGTAAGCTGATCTGACGTAATTGCTGGTGCGAGTGGGGACGTACTTGTATTTTCCTCTAGAAAATGAGTCTTTCAAACATGTCTTTCGCATTCGGCGCTTTCACATTACATGCATATCCTTACCACTCTTGGACGTGTCACAATATACTATAGGTAGTAATATACAAGCTACTGTAAGTAACAGGTAGTTAAGGGTAACAGGTAGTTAACAGGTAACAGCCAACAGTAACAGGTAACAGTCAAAAGCAACAGGTAGTTAACATGAAGTTAATACTTAACAGGTACTTATAACAATACTTAGTAACAATAACTTAGTAACAATACTTTGAAGCTTTTGCGTGATACTATGTTATATATTTTAAAGACAATTTTATTAAATGACAAAACAATCTAATTAAATGAGTTTTTCAATCGTGTCTTTCAAAGTCAATAGTTGTATGGAAATGGGTCTTTCATTTCTACGATCTGCGGTTGATATAATTTGTGTCTATGAATAATTTTGAGTAAAATACTAGTGGTTCGATTCGCCACGAAGCGTTGGCAACATCACCATAAAATAAAAATTGAATAAAAACCGATTTGTTGCAATATTAGTGATGACTGATGATAATAGCAATAATAATTGATTAATTAATAAAAATACATTCAAATTGTTTTCATTGCAGAATCTGTCAAACTAGGCCATAGCCCGTACTAACATAGACTCCATGTATGGCGACAATTTCTTTATATGTTCGTACATATAGAATTAAAGAGAAGAAAGAAAAATGTAATAAAAATGAAACAGGTAATAGAAACAGAATTAAACATAAGGATATTTAAAAATATCTAAATAGGATGATCATGGAATTAAAATTAATATAAAATGTCGGAAGATGAAGTTTGCTAGGACAAATAAATAAATAAGTAATATAAAATGTATTGCAATGTATGACAATAATAACGCAAAGAAGATTATTTTAAAATATAACTTATTATTTTTTCCACCTTGTTGCGTTAAAGTAAGAGTTTTTATTAATTCTTTAAGATACTATAAATTCGGGTGTACAAGGCATTGATTTCAGGTAGGTCGTTTTCCCTATTCTCGATCATTTCGGTGTGCCTTATACAGGTTGAGTTTTTTATTAGTGACATGCTTGTAGTGGGTGAATCTGTACGAGCAGGTAAGCAATTTTTGATAAGAAAATTAAAAAAAAACCTTTTTTTTGCATTGAATAGTATATAAAAAGTTAAGCGCGTTGCGCCATCTAGCGATAGGTAAAATATCGCGAATATTGCTATATTTTAATATTTTACCTATTGCCTCAACGCTCCTTAAACTTTTTTAAATATATAAGATTTACAAAATTGACATAAAACAAAAAAACATATTTTCCTGAAAAGCAAGTTATGATCTGGCTCGGGTCATGATGCTGTGAGTGAGCGAGTGCTATTATGGAGGCCTTTAAGTATCCAGTAGTGGTATGTTTTTAATAGGCCGAGAAAACGGAGATGTCGCGAAATGGCGGATGCCATAACTTTTTTACGCAATTTGTAAGTTATGGTTCCCCTTACACCTCTTTTATTTCCTTATTCTCTTGTCGGTCGTAAAAACACGTTTTATATCTAAATTCAAAACCAATTCTGCGCGCGATCGTCTCCCATCTTGAATCGCAACAACGCCAACGCCGAAGTTATGACAATTTTACGACCTGTATGCCCTCTGAATGGAGCCATACTGTTAGGTCAAGCTGAGAGGTAGATTCTGGGATTAAACGACATGGCGCAGTGTCTTTGTTTTGCGAAAAATTAAAAAAATATCGCTTGACGTTTAAGTGTCTGCTTTTACGCCCATGATACACGAAAGCATGTTATTTATTACACGAATGCCCAAAAAAAAAGGAATGTTATGTGTTCAGGATTCATATACGTATGTTTTCCGTTTCTTTATTCCACCATAACACCTAAACGCTCGATCTACTTATAGTGCAGTCACTTTTTATACACATTGCCCGATTGAGTAGGTACATTCGAAAAATATATATGAATCTATTTCTATAAATACATAAACCATAAATAATTCATTAAAAAAACCGTGATAAAAATTTATGAAAGTTCACTTTTTGTAACGGCACTTTTTTAACACGCTTTTATTAGGTCAACTTGTATGTAACTAACTATGTAATGGAATCTAAGGCAACTAATTTAACCATCTTCCAAGGATCGTAGCGTCATGAAAATTGGCAGCTGTATGTAGTTCTGATGACAATACAATAATATGGTACTGTCGAACTGATCTGATGTTGGAGTCTGAAGATATGAACTGGAACTTCATGATGGAACATCGTATCATAGCTGTGTTTGGACCTGTTAGAAAAGTCTTGGAATGAACTTTGACCACGATTAGGTTTGAAGGTCTGATGATGAAGCCGGAAGATAGGCAATGTCATTCCATGATGGAATATCGTATCATAGCCGTGTTTGGACTTGTTAGAAAGGTCTTGTAATGAACTTTGACCACGATTTAAGATCATTTATAAAAACGTGTTTTTATTTTTTTTTTTAACTACTAATTTATTAAGGTAATAAATTGAAAATATTTCTACCGCTGCAGAAATGACGGTATCTGTTTGCACCGATAATAGCGAGCGTAATTTTGCCTTAATCAAAAAAAGTAAACTAAGATAATAAGTTTTAGATGTGGACCTATGTATTTATAGATGAACTAAAAACAAATACTGGAACTTATGAACTGGAACTTCATGATGGAACATCGTATCATAGCTGTGTTTGGACTTGTTAGAAAAGTCTTGGAATGAACTTTGACCACGATTAGGTTTCAAGGTCTGATGATGAAGCCGGAAGATAGGCAATGGCATTCCATAATGGAATATCGTATCATAGCCGTGTGTATGTGAATATCGTATCATAGCCCAAAAGCGTGTTTTTAGTGTTTTTTTTAAAACTATTAATTTATTTTTTCCTTTTAATTTTACTTGTTTTTAATGTTAGCGAACACTTTGGAGGTGTCAACTACTACGGGCGAACCCGCCATCCCAGGAAGGTAACACGATATTAGATCATTCTTTCAACTGTGGGGTAAAAGCAGAGACTTAGGGACACACAGCCACAGTCTAACCACGTCACAAGGCCTCTTGTCCACACACGTTTCTTTGCCGTGAAAATCTACAGTTAATTCGCCGCACGGTCGTCAGTGTTGAATGGATCACTATGGAAGCTTGTCCACGGATACGGCGGAAAAACGGACGGCGGCGCCGGACTGGAGGATGGAGACATTCGTCCAAATCTGGCAGTAAGGGCGTGGGGTCGGACCGCTGTGTTTATTACCAGTGCCTCGCAGTAAGGAGTTGGACTCTTAAGGGCTGTTGGCGTATCTTGACTGTGGGTTATGCTCTCCACTAAGTCTTTACGTTCACTCCTGGGAGACAGAATGATTCAATGTCTCGTAACTATGTTTCCTAGAGAGCGCGGGTAGTTGTCGACCTGACGTCGTATATCCATGAAACGATCCGTTGGCCACCCGATTTCGAGTAACCATGGCGGGTAAATAACCGTTACTACAATCGGACCTCAAAAAGTTCAAAGTCTTCCAAATGCGATGCTTGAGGCAGATTCTCGGTGTCTCACTCCGCGACCGAATTCGAAACGAGACCATTAGAGAAAGATGCGATATTGTAACAACGATCGAAGAAGAAGTACAAAAACGTCGACTACGATGGTTCGGCCATGTTTGCCGAATGAACGACAATCGTTTGCCACGTAAACTTCTTTGGCAAGACCGTCCGACAGAATGGAGAATTCAGCGATCGGCACCGAAGAAAACCTGGCTAAATAACATCAAAGACGACCTTAAAAATCAACGATTGTCGGCTAGGGATGCTCGAGACGTGGCAAAAAATCGTCAAGAATGGAAGCGAATCGTGAATGGAGTACGAGATCCAGCGGCACCCACAGCAGCGTATTGGCTGCGAGGACGCCCCCCTCCCCAATCGCCGGCTACGGAATAAATAATATAATAATAATAATAATGGCGGGTAAAGGGCGCCTCGGTCCGCGATATATTCAACCTAAATGACCGTTTACGTCAGGTACAGACCGCGCAAACGACCTCGAATCCGTGACCAGACTGAAGGACTAAGAAATCCGGCCTAATCTGGTAGTCAGGGCGCGAGACAGTCCTCTGTGTTCACTTCTTAGTGCCTCGCTGTAAGGGGTTGGACTCTCGTGGGCCCGTTGGCATATATCTGTGTTGTTTGTCTCTGCTTTCGCCCCGCGGTTGAAAGAACGATTTCATACCGTTATAACTTCCTGGAGTAGCGGGTTCTCCTGTAGTATTTGACAACTCTAAAGTAAGTAATTTTAATAGTAATGATGATCGTACAATGATTTTTATTTAGTGTGATCTTATCGTGCGTAGAAAATATTTAGGGAATATATACCGACAATCTGAGTCACCATAGACACACCTAGTCACCTATCATTACAAAATTGACAACGTTTTCGCTCCAATTGCGTCCGGCTCTGTCATTAATACCTAAATGACACAGAAGCATATGCTCGCCAAATCCAAAGGGCATAAATCGAAAGCGAATAATTTGATTTGCCTTCCGAATTAGCAGTCAACGCTTGCAAATGAATCACGACTCGAAAGGTAGTTAGCAAAATAAACCATTGTTGTGGGCGATTTTAATCTGCTGTTTATGGTGTACATAGCTGTGTGAAATGAATGCATTTGGCTCGGAGCGGTGCGCTTTGTCGATCGCTGCCGCTACAACTCCGATTAACTGCACAAACGAGGGCATTGTGAGGCTCAGTCGCGCCGTGGATGAAATAGTGGAGTAGCTTAAAAAGTTTCGTTATTGTCTAATGCCGATGAAAAGCATTGTGGATGTATGTATCTGTCCGAATTATCATCACGATTCTTTTAAGTATTGTCTATTGTTATCGTTAATATGAATAAACATAATTGAGCAACCGATCCCTTATGCCTTGATTACACGCACCAACTAGGGTTGTCGACTACAGCGGGCGAGCCCGTCGTTCTATCTCTCTGGAGTGAGCGCAGAAGACTTGGACAAAACAGACCACCGGCAAGCTCCGCCATAAACCCGTAAGAGGCCAACGCCTTCACCGCGAGATAGCCAGGAGTGTTACCCAGCGGGCTTACACTCACGCCCTTACTTCCAATTGCGAACGGATTACTTCAGTCTCTCGATTGGTTACGAGTTCGAGGTCGCTTGCGCGGTCCTCTCCCTTACGAAGCGGTGAAACGGTGTATACCGAATCTATCGCGGACTATGGCATCCTTTGGCCGGCTGTTCACCCCGGATCGGGTAGCCGATGGTCATTTCAAGAGCAGTCGCCGTAAGGTCCGCAACCACCCCCGCTCTATAGGAAATAGTTCTGCTTCCAGACTCCCCCGACTGTTATTCAGAGTGCGCAATCGATTGGCTTATGCCGCATGGTGCGCAGACCGTCCAGGAGCGCCAGAAGGTTGATTCCCAGGGGAAACTAACCATAAGGCCAGAATCGCATTTCATGCGTGGAGGCCGTCGGATAGAAGTTGACCCGTGAGTGTGACCAACCCTGAACAGAATGGGTTTTCGTGGCCAACTCAGCGAGGGCCCATTAGCTCCCCGATCAAACGCACTTAGTAGAGCGGCGACAGAACAAATTGGTACTCGACCGAGACAGAAGAATAGGCGAGTAGGTGTTTTCACACATTTTGCTCCCCGGCGGGAAGAAAATCGCCAGGGACTGCTTGGAGCAGGAACATCGGGCATCCTGGAAACAGAGCCAGGGATGTCACCAGGCAAAAGCCATGATGGAGCAACCACTTCAAAAAAAAAAACCAAGATCCTACTTACATGAGCAAGAAGAACCTTAGAACCACTATCGGTCTCCTCACCGGACACACGACCTTTAGAGCACATCTATTCAACCTTGGCTTGACCGAGAGCAAGGACTGCCGAATATGTGGCGAAGAACCTGAAGACTGCATACACATCGTTGGTCGCTGCCCAGGCCTCGCCGCAAAAAGAAACAGTTTACTAGGACGAGCGTTTCTCGAACCGAGCGATCTGCCCAACTTGAAGGTCAGTGATCTGCTTGGCCTGGTAAGCAGTACCGGGCTACTAGCTGATCACTGACCCAACCACAAAGTGTGTAGTTACAAAAGATCTTATAGATCCAGGTGACATCAAAGGCTGGAAACAAGCCCCCCACTCTGTTTACTACTACTACTTCTAGTGTCAAATGGAAGGTCCGGAGGAGTACACTCCGGAAATATACCTACATGTATCTATGTGGATAAATACACAAACCACAAATATTTAATTAAAAACCGTAATAAAAATAATTATAAATACAATAGTTCACTATTTGTAACGGCAGTCGTGTTTTTTATGTTTTTAATATATTTACTAGTGTATAGATAGTATAGCTAGCTTTATTTTGCCCCCATAATACCACTATACTACAGATGATCAGAAACCTGTATTGAGGTTTCTGATCAGTATTGCGATGAGTACATATGATAAGCTTAAGGATTTCTATTGCGATGAGTACATCGCAATAGAAATCCTTATCCTTTTTCAAACAGATAACGCCCTAAAGATACATTCTTTACTCCCTCCCTATCTTTCGTTACTACAGAATAAAATAGAATAACTTTATTGTGCTATAAAAACATAAATTAATGAATATTACACTGGTTTTATAAAAAAGACAATTTATGCACAAATAGCCGACTTATCTCTAAGTATTGCGATATAGTCTTAAATGATATACTTGATAAGAATAATAATAATAATAAAACTTTCTTAATTTCCTTGTAGCCTCTGGAATGTCACATTCGAAACTTTGTAAGTATCTGCATATTTTCCGTAATAAAAACGTAAAAATAATATTTCCTCTATTTTTTGGCTATGATACTTATGAAGCTGAGGTGCGAAATAGATTGTTCCGAGATAACTTGAGACAATGAACAACTATGACTAAACTATACAGGGTGAGTTATAATTAACCGGCATCCATCAAGGTGAATCAGTACGAGCAACTAAGCAACTTAAAAAAATGGGAAAATAATAACAAAAAATATACATATTTCTGTTTTTTTTTTATAAAAAAAATGAAGAACTTGACTGGTAAATAAAAGTTGGACAAGCGTTTGAGCGCGCTGCGCCATCTATCGGTAGGTAAAATATCACTAATAAACAATATTAACGACATTTTACCTAACGCTAGATATCGAATCTTGCTCAGCGCTTTTTATACGATTTTTTAATTTAAAAAACAAACTCCTAAAAAAGGTAAAAAAAATATAGGTATATAGGTATGTATTTTTTTAGTTTTTACGCATTTTTTTTTTAAAACGTGCTTACTTGCTCGTACTGATTCACCCCCTACAAGGATGTTGGTTAATTAAAACTCACCTGTATACAATCAAATAATAGGGGAAAGCGGACCACAGTATCATGTGATTTGATTAACTAATATAGTGTTTTTTTATTTGAATCGAATGGAAATATGTATTATATATTATAGTATAAAGGAGTTTGAAAATTATGAGTTTTTTTCCATGTTGAGGATTCATGAAATTTGTAAAGTTTTAACATATTGGTATATCGTTGACGACAGGTCAACATCCACCCCCGCTGCTTAGGATACAGTATATTATCATCTTCAGACTTCTACAGCAATTAATCAGAGTGCACAACCGATAGGCGTCGCCGAACGGTGAGCAAACTGTCCAGCAGCGCCGAGATGGAAACCCACCAGGAGAAACCGGTCCACCAGCCGTAAGGCCTTTCGCGCGAGGAGGCTTCTGAATAGAAGTTAATCGTAAGTTGAGCCGATCCGAGAATAAAATGGATCTTGGGCCCAAGCTGCATGAAACCGTTCGCTACCACAGTTAGGGCACCGTGCGGTGTCGGCCACTCGGTTGTTCTTTCCGACCGATAACCCAGGGAACCTGGAAACGGCTTAGTTTCCTATAGAGCGGGGGCGGCTGTTGACCTAATGACAGAAAGAAAGAAACTTTACAAAGACCAATTGGCCACCCGATCCTGAATGAAAGACGAGCAAAGGACCCCGTGGTCCGCTATGATTTAAACTGAATCGCCGCTTTCATTAGGTAAAGGACCGCGCAAGCGACTTCGAACCCGAGACCAGTCGGGAGGCCGGAGAAAACCGGCCATAACTGGTAGCCAAGGCGCGTGAATGCCCGCTGGGTTATATACCCTGAGCCGCGTGGATTTGGAGGTGGATTCTGGCGGGCCTGTTGGCGGAGCTAGATAGTGGGTTGTGTATGTCTCCACGCTCATCCCACGGCTTGAAAGAACGATTATATATCGTTAAACCAGCCTAGGGTGACGGGTTCGCCCGTTGTAGTTGACACCTCTCCAATGTTTTTTTTTTTCTTTTTTTATTTAATACCCATTTTTTTAAAATACAGCTTTGTATAAAATCCAGCCAAGCCGAAGGCTTACCTGCTGGAGATTATGATAGGATGACTTTCAGTGCAACTTTAGTGGCCATTTTGACCATATTATAATATATCTGCTGCATTATCTGCTACATTAGTAAGGATTAGAATTTGCATTTCTATTTTAATATCTTATTCTCCCTGACATTAGCATATTTTGATTATTTGTATGTAGGTAATATTGAATATAATATTACAGCCATGACAACTATCACGATAGTTATGTTTATAATAATGAAATTTTTAGCATTTAATTTTGTGACGCATCCAAGTGTAGGAATGCCTATCTACTGGAGTAGTTGATTGTATTGTATTGTATTGTATTGTATTAGTCGGCACAGAAAGCCCCTTGACAATATTTACATAAAAAGATGAACGTACTTAATGCTAATAAAATTAAAAAATGGATATCATTCGTATCATTTACACGTGTGTTTCACTTTCACTTATTTTAAAGCCAACTATTTTTAATTCTTTTTTTTTGTCTTTTTTTGTACATTTTTTACAAGTTTTTAAATTTAGAGGAATTTTGTTGAATATATGAGGGATTAGCCAATTCAATCTTCCTTTGCCATAAAGGTTGCGAAAAGGAGGGACGAGTAGCCGTTCATTTTGTATCTGTCTAGTAGTAGATCTATATCGAGTTTACAAATGAAGTTGAATCAATGACTGCATGCAAAAGATGAAGAACGTGTTAGGAAGTGAAACCATAAACCAAACAGATGAGAATGAATAAGTTACGAAATAAAATTAAAATTAAACTTAATCGATGGTAAGGAATTGTGAAGGGGTCACTTACTTACCGCGCCCCGGCGGCGAATCCACCGCCTCCATCGCTTGCACAGCTGTTACGATTCGGGGAATACCTGAAAACAGAAAACAAATGTTATTATAACATACTTTCATGAGAGCAACAATTGGACAAAGAAATTTCTCGTTCATAGATCAAAAATGAATCGTTCGTTCGTTAACAAGTCCGGTCCGGGTTAGGACAGGTTAGACTTGTATTGCCGCTAACATCAGATAGAGGCCGAGCAAGCGACCTCGAATTTGTGACCAGACTGGAGGAGAAATTCGTTTAAATCTGGGAGTAAGTAAGGGCGAGAGTATGGTCCACTGGGTGCACTTCCCAATGCTCCGAGTTCCCAGGCGTTGGACTCTTACAGGCTCTTAGCTGACTGTGGATTGCGTTGTCCATCAAGTCTTTACGTTCACTCTATGGGAGACAGGATGACACGATGCCTTTATAACTCCCTGCGTTGACGGGTTCGCCAGTTGTCTTTTACACCCCCAGTTAATCGCCTAGATAAGAGAAATCCACCGCGCCGGACGGGCATATAGACGCCAAACCACATATTTTGGTGTTTCTTTGGCACATTCAGTTAGGTTTTATTGTGGAGTTCACGCTTGCGTATATTAACCGGTCGGACGCCAAGATTGCCAATAGGCATTTTGCGTCGCTTGACAGATCCGCGCGTAGCCCTTTTTGCCGGCCCTATATATAGTATATTTTATAAATCTGTAATATACATGACTTCCAAGATTAATTATTAGGTAACAAGAGGGAATTCATGAAAAAACGATGTTGTTAATATTTATTTACAAAATCGACCAAAAGTGGCGGCGCAGTTTTTTGCGCGATGGCTGGCTTCCGACCGGTTAATGACTGTCTAACTACAGATCAGGGCAAAGTGCCTTCTTTAAATTCATTACATGAGACCGGGGCTGGTGAGCGCACGGGTAGTGTGGCGCAACTCAAATATAGCACATAGTTATGACAATAATGTACCTGGACCATATCGTACCATTCGACGATGTTCTATACTGAGAAAAATATAACGATGTGATACACAGAAGTACGCATGTTTCAACAAGGATTACTTATATAACGCGGACTGTGATCCATACGTATAAATTAACGTGACGGTTGTTATCGTGCCGTTATTAGCGTGCCGTTATTATATGTTTCCTTGCGTCGCAAACTTGGGATCTCGCTTCTATCATGACAGCATGTATCATGCATATATTATTATCATGACATCATGCATATATTAATATGTACGGTTATAGTCGGACACATGTATAATATTGAAACTAAATTATACTGTTATTTCCGTATTAACCGTATGAACAATGTTGATACATATAATCGAGTAATGGAGTTTCAACAAAATTCCTTGTAATTCAACAACATTACGATTAAAACAGCGTTATTCTGTATAAAACCGTAATAATAAAATGATAATTTAAGAAGAAATCCAATATTTTCTAAGTGTATTGACACATTTCAGGGTATGGATTGTGGATGTGTCCTTGCGATGATATCGGTAATGTTGTATTTTACGACTTTGACATAAATTTTGTTACTGTAATTTCGAACATCACCTGCTTTAAACGACCAGGCCGAAATTAAAGCGAATTATATTATGATGTAGTCTATGCAACTAGTAATTAACCCTTCCTATGTGAGCTAACCATTTTTGGTTAGACGCTTTCCGATAGGTTAGATATTACTGTTAGTATCGCCATTTGTATTGTGCTATGGTCGTTAGAAATAACAATGGACATTTGGAGTAAGTTGGCACATTCTTGTCGGGGCTAGTTGGCGCAGGCGACTATCTATACTAAATATAACTGCATGCATAGTAAAATGGAAATATCGCTATCAAAAAGCCAAAGGGAGGAAACAAAAACAATACGCGGCAATTTTACCAGAACTATATTCTAAAGGTCCCTCAGAATGGGTGATTTTAAATAATTTCATGCTCATATTTTTTCCTATTTTAGTTTCCAGTAAACTTAGCGATCGGACTCGTCAAGCGCAATCCCTTAATGTGTTTAAGAGCCGCCCTAAAAATACCTAACAGATAAAGCGTTTTACTCTCTGGTGGATTTTTTTATTTTTATTATAAGTAATGTACAAAAAAAGACATGGACATACATACTACTATATATGCAGAATCGTTAAAAAATAAACATTAGTAAAGAGTAAAAACATAGCTCTATGCATATCCGAAATGAGGCGAAATCGCACAACCAACTAGACCTATAATAAGGTCTGTATCTGGCTGTGCTGAGTTAACATTTGTTTGTGGACGCACGAACTGACGCATTTGATTCCAATTTTCAGAGACTTTTAAAAATCTAACAAAGGATTTAGTCTAAGAATGTGTTTTTACACAAATTAAAACTAAAAATAAAAAGTTGAAAAAAATGTATGCAATTAAAACAATATTACTCGTGTGAAGACTAAAATACCTGATAGTGTTATTTATTTGCCCTTGTAATCGTGTAAATTATCTATTTGCATTTCTCTTCTATTTTCTCTTTTACATTTTCTTTGTAAGTTTATGTTGTTTTCTTTTTTATCTTTATTTTTATTTCCTTGTGTATTCTAATATTTTCTAACGTTTTCAATATGATAGAAAAACTGTTTGCTTGACTGTATGTATGACTTGTATACCACTATAAAAATTAATCTGAATCTAAATCTATATAATAAGCAATATCAATAGCAATAAGCAAATCTATATACTAAGTTTAAAATTAATATTTTAAAAATCCATTTTATTTGTTTCTTATTTGGATATTTTCCTAGTTTTTGTTTTCAATTAAATCTATAAGTTGTTAGGTGTTGAATACTATTGTGTCTACCTATCCCAAAAGCTGCGCCAAACAATCCCGGTCGCGGGATAAGTCTACTCAATCGACATGGTTTACAAAAATAAAATTTACGACTAAATATACAACGACGTTATTGACAAATGATTATTGAATAAAAAGCTGCATCTCTAAGGATTGCTATATATATCGTAGTAGTTTTGTCCCAAAGTTTGACACAGAACTAAAAGAAATCGAAACGAAAAATTGCGCTTACCAGCCCCGGTTTCCCTTGCCGTTATAGCGTTGAGCGTTACTGAGAAGTAAAAGTAATTTACCTTGCTTTTAAAGTAATATTTTTGAGATTTCATTACCGTTATTAAAAATATTAGCACATTTTCGGTGTTTCTTTTTTGTTGCCAATAATTAT
This sequence comes from Micropterix aruncella, assembly GCA_944548615.1. Taxonomy (NCBI): domain Eukaryota; kingdom Metazoa; phylum Arthropoda; class Insecta; order Lepidoptera; family Micropterigidae; genus Micropterix; species Micropterix aruncella. Next base: position 18,589,074 of record OX155960.1, on the reverse strand, counting down.
CACTGTGGCCCGGGCTCGCTAAACATTTTTATAGGTACAATAAAACTGAAACGCATAAACCATCAAATATTATCATATGGGTTATTAGATTGCTCAGTGCCGTACTACGTTTTGGCAGCTATGATTTAACTATGAAACGCAACGTGTAAATGGCACTCATAGTTCCAAACATTGGTTATGTTCTTCTTCTCTTATGTTCAGTAGCCCAATAGGTGATGTTCTAGTCACGCCTATACGGAACGTGTTAGCGGTTCGAAGGCGGGAAGCGGCGAAAAGTCGAAAAGTCATGTAGGCAGTAGTGATGTGCAATGATTTTCCCGGCACTCATCCACATCAGGGCAGAAGTCTAACCTTTGATGGTAAGTGAAGTTATTCTGAGGACTGTTGACCTAACTAAAGGTACATTTCCGGAATGCTTTGAAGCTGCTCACCGGAATGCTCACTATGTAGAATAATTAGGGTAAACCAAGCTAATTAAGATAAGTTAGGTTATGTTAGGGCATAAATATAGATATCAAGTATGAATCATTTTATTAGAGTAATCATTTGTTATTGTAATTGTAAACAAAGTAAGTATACCAAGATAATTAGTATAGGTTAGGTTAGATTAGGAAGTAGGTATATTAATTTAGTGGATAAGCATTTATTTACTGTAAATATTTATAAGTGTATATTCAGCTAGTTATGATAGGAGAAATAGGTTAGTTTAGGTTAGGTTAGGAAGTCAATACATCTACTTAACGTAAAAAGTTATGATAGTTAATAGATAATATAAGTCAGATATGAACACACTATTGTTAGTTACCCACTGAAAAGGCACTAGCCTTAGTGGGGAACTGTGACATGTAATTTGGATCTTTTTTATGAATAAAGACTACTACCAAAAAAAAAAAAAAAAGCATTATTGTCAATATTTATTATTGCCAATGGTTATATACCCCTGACTCATGCAAAAATGATTGCTTTACATCAGTTTGTTTTAACCAGTGGGTCGCGACCCCCGGGGGGTCGCAGGCTAGGTATCTAAAAATAAAAATCGAAAATATTACAAAATATTTGCTTATACACAGTGAGTTTTAATTAATCGGCATCCTAGAAGTGCGTATCAGTGCGAGCAAATAAGCTAATTTTGATAAAAAAAGTAGGAAATACTTTTTTTTACAAAGTTTGAAGATATTTTTTATTTCAAAAGTATAAAAATCGTTGAGCATAATGCGCCATCGGTAGGTAAAATATTGTGAATATTGTTTATTAAATTCGTAATATTTTACATACTTCTAGACTTGTCAAACTTTTATTCACAGGTTACGTTGTTTTTCTTTTTCTTTTTTTTTTTTTTTTTAATAAAAGTTGTATACGTTTTCGTACTGATTCACCACTTCATGGATGACGGTTAATTAAAACTCATTTTTTATATGCGAATGTTTTAGATTTTAATTTTTGGATAGCCTGCGACGCATCGAGGGTCGCGACCCACTACTTTACATTATTTTTGCTTTTGGTACATATTTGAGTAGGTATAGCGGCGAGAATATTTACGTATGCATGGAGCGATGTGGCTGCGGCTCTGCTGGTACCCCCTGGCGCAACGGTTGCACGTGGCACCAGTGACCCCGTCCTTGCAGGGACACTGACCACTCGTCTGGTTGCAAGTCTTGCCGCTGGCTCCCACTGGATGGCAATCGCAAGCTGCAACAAATAAAAAATAAATTTAATTCTAATAAACATGATCTCCCAGCCTTCGATCTTTTTTACACGACTGAAAAAAGGAGTATATCGCTTTCAGGGTTAATATATGTAAGAATGTTGTCCGTTTCTTTATTCCACTAAAACTTCTACATCCTTGAACTGATTTAGGAGTGTGTGTTATTGTTAGAATCCTTATGTCATTCCGGATGACAAAGGGTACCTAAACGGTCAAATAACCGGTACCTAAACGCCAAATGAATAAAAAATAGGACACGTACATCGTATTTAATATCAAATAAAAGGTCTGATTAAGTACATTCCGAAAATATACAAGTTTCTGAAAATATACAAAATCAATGCACCATTGATCTAAATGAGGAAAAAGATTTCTATCCCAACTACGTATGTAGACTACCGCTGAAATGTATATAGGCACCTACTTTTAAAGTACTGATTATACACAAAATTTTAACAGGTGATTCTACCCAATAAATAAAACACAAAAACAATTTTTAATATTTTTTTATTCGATAAAAAGTTTAAAAAAAAACTAATAAAATAATAAAGTATGTAAACATTTTCATCGAATGAAAGAAAAATGAAATAATTTCATGATATATCTAATGGGTAGAATCATCCGTTAATTCTTGTGCGCAATTTAAATTCCACGGTGTATTAAAGTGTATTTAGATAAACCTGTTTTTAAGCCCATTTGATTACCTTCCCGAGGTGCATTATATCGCTCATAAATCAAACTTGTGCGCCTATTACGCAGTAGACCGTAATCCCTTTAATAAAGGTATCTGTAAAGAATTAATTCATTTTATTGTTAAATGACCCTTTTACATTTTTGTAAACCTTATTTAGGCATTGTTCGCCTTAAAAATCGTAATAAGAAAATATAATTAGGACTTCAATAAAATGAAATATTTTTTCCCAGAATTCATTATCTTGCGATACCTTTATTATAGGGATTACAACTTACTTGGTAATAGGGTCAAACATGATTGATTTATGAGTGATATAAATGCACCTCAGGGAAGTACCTACTCAAATCTGCTTAAAAACAGTATTTTCTGTAGGTCAGGTAATTTACGACCCGCACTTTTACACGCAAATAATAAAGTTGATTACAAATATGGCTTACATTCCATTTTCGTCGTGTCCAATTGACGGCTAACAACCGCTCTTGAACGTGTCAAAATAATTGTGTTACCGTAAGTCTCTTTACTGACGTACATAATATGTAGTCAAGAATTTAACTACTATATTGCCAAATTATAAATATAAATAATCAAAATAGTAGCCTAATATTTGAAATAGTCAATAATTCGAAAAGATACGTAGTCAAAATATTCATGGTAATATTCAAATTGTCAGTAAAACGGTAAATAATCACATTAAAGCTACGCCATTCATTTAAAAACTAAATGTACAAATATAAGATCAAATAAAATAACCGGACAATAAGGCTCTACTTTTTTGTCATTTAAATGAGCACAATATTTGAAAAGTCATGGCCCTCAAATTCAGCCAGACCTTACAAAAACAGTCCCTAGTGGGATAAACAATAATAACAGAGTGGTTAATTATATTTTGCTTTTATATTTTTGGCTTTTTAGTGCAGTCAGTAAATCGTGTTTTGTAAGATTTTGAAACCTTATATATTTTATTATAACATCACGTCGCAGTACTTACTTAAGTGGTCACCCGTCCAAGTACTGACCACGGCCATCGCTATTTGTCAAGAGCAAAATTAAGTATACTATTTGGCCAATGGCAGAAAAACGATGGATTTTAGTTATATTTATGAGCATAAAATAATAATAATAATGCTTTATTTAAGAGAAAGTAGTATAAAAAGTATGTCTCAAAAACTACCCAACTAGGATAATGCTCGTACTAGGTTAGGTTATTTTCTTTTACAATAAAATGCAACAGCAATGTTCCGTTTGCTGTGAAATTTGATGGCTTATTACGTAGGTAGTCGTTATTGGTAAAAGTTGGGGTCCTGTAGCTATGGGGTCAACTGATTGAAAGAGTGAAATAGAAATAATTTTAGGCGGGTTTAACGATTTATTTCACTAAAAACACTGTTAACCAATAATATCATTTTTAAAAATATGAAAATCGGATGTGGCTGTCGGACTGCACGATCGAGGCTTCCAAATGGTATCATGCAGCTTGAGCCTGATGGTCTTGTGTTTTATTAGACCGGTTTAACTCACGGTTCAGCTCCCATCCTGTAGCCTCCTCGAAAAGCGACTCGACTGCAGCCGTAGAAAGTTGGAATCGGAGCTTCCAATCCGGGGAAACATTTCGGGCGGAATTAGGCGGTTTGAGCGCCGTGCGGCGTCAGCCAATCGTCTGCGCAGACGACTCAGTTCGAATTTACCGCGGACTTTGGCGCCCTTTGCCGGTCAAGTTACTCGGGTCGGGTGGCCAACGGATCGGGTCAAAGGATTGGTCACGCCAGGTCAACATCCACCCCCCTTGCGCAATCCGGGATAGCCGAAACTTATCTGACACACATAGAACGTTGGCGCCGCGCAGAGAAAAGACATGCCGAAGTACATAAAGAATATTTAAATACTATCTATTTGTACATTATTTTTATTTATTATGATTATGGTTAACTTTTATATTTCCAAGAGTACGTGGGTTCAGTTTATATCAACTGTTTATGGCAACTATGCAACGTTGCGTGGGATAAGTATGTCTGCTTTCATGCAAATTCAAAAGCCAGATGTCAAATTGCGTTGCCTACGCTGCCAACTAGGGCTAGTGTGCCGGCACTGTTAGGGGTACGGAACACTGGTTCTACGTACCCAACGTACGCAACGCATTATGACATCTAGTTCTTGAATTTGTATGAGAGCAGACACACTTACTCACGCAATGTTGCGTAGGATAAGCGTATCTGCTTTCAAGCAAATTGAAGGGCCAGATGTCATAATGCATTGCATACGTTGCGTACGTAGGTGTACCGGACCCCTTGCGGTGCCGGCACACCGACCCTACGTACGCAACGCATTATGACATCTGGCCCTTAAATTAATTGTATATGACACACTTATCCCAAGCAACGTTGCGTGGGGTTCGTGTGTCTGTTTTCATGCAAATTCTAAGGCTAGATGTCTTAATGCGTTGCCTACGTTGCGTACGTTGGGCCAGTGTGCCGGCACCGTTGTTCACGTCAAATTTATTGCGAACAGGCTTGCCCACTATATCGTTTCCAGCCAATCGTGGGAAAGTGAGTAATAACCTATTTTCCGGATACTGCGCGCGGGCGGACTGACCAAACACGATACAAGTACATTCGGGTAGATAATAATCCATATTGGAAATATCTCACGTCGGATTATTTATGTATTTTATAGTACGGTGGCCAACTACCGCTTTGTGTTTATTTATCATACCGAGCGTTGTGTGCAAAAAAGCTTATCCGCTCGCTCGAGTAAGTACTACCAACCGCTGCGCGCCGCATGCCGTTTGTTATCGGCGATTTCCAGCCGAGCTAGTTGGCAGCCGTGTTTTTCGCATTTGGATTGTTACCAGAGCACGGGGCGTACCATGCCAAAATGGCGGGTTCGCATTAAATACAATTAGTTTCATCAGAATAAATTCCTAAAAGCCCCCGAGACCATCAATCGATATATATCTATTATGCACTGCTCAGTCTGTCATCAGTTGTCTCATTAATACCCCCCCCCCCTCTGTCACCCCACCCTACCTTCATACCTCCCTTCGATATCGAGTTGACATACGATACTGATCACTGTTTTATTTTCTTTATTGATGAATTTTATAATGTTCATACATTATAAAATTACTCCTTTTGCCATGTGGGCAAATAAATCAATTTGCCCACATAAACCTTTAGTCATAATAACCCTGGCAGTATGGTCTGAAGATATTGTCACTCGGCAATAGGTCCATCACGTTGTACTCTATTGTATGTGCAATAGAGTTTTCAAACAAACAGTTAAGAGCTGCCATTAAACAAGCAGAAAAGGAAAAGCAGAAAAGGAGAGGTGATAAAATTCCACCTTGGGGCACACCGGCGACAATTTTCGACCAACTCGAGAGCAAGTTTTTGACCGATACCCGTTGTTCGCGTCCGTGTAAGTAGGAATGAAACCAGGCAGTGACTGAAGGAGATAGGTTTAAACTATGCAAGCAGGCTAAGAGAAGGTCAAAATCTACCGAGTTGAAGGCACTGCTGAAGTCGAGGAGGATTAAGACCGTCAGCTGATGGCGATCCATAGCAACACGGAAGTCCTCAGTAATTTTAGTGAGAGCGGTTGTGGTACTGTGGCTAGAGCGGAAACCCGACTGCGACTAGTCATATATCATCCTCGAAATATTGGTTTTAGAGGCGAAATATTAGTTTTGAAATTTGGTACACAGATGCCTTGTTGAGTGGAAATTTTATTGTAAAATTTTGGTTGAAATATCTCACGCACAAGCTACACTAATAATATTTAAATTCCGCCATAGATTTCGATCAAATATTAACGTCGAGCCGCCTGAGGCTAACCGAGAAACGAACCGCCCCGCTCGAATCAGTTGTGACTCGTTCACCGACCGATAGAGGACGTTCATATTTTTTTGAATGAAATTAATATTTAAATGAAATTAGTTTTTGGCTACTTGCCGGGAAAGTCTTGGGGTGACCCAACTGATTTTTTTCTCTTATTCATTACGGAAACTTTCAGTGTGGCTCTCGCATAAAAGTGTTATCTTGATCCAGACGAGGGCAAAGTGGATACCGTCAATTTTTATTGAACCCGTGAAGGAGGCAAAAATCCTCTGAAAGTGATTGAGAAAGTGAAAGGGTCTCGCGGAGGTTAAAGCCCTGGGGCGGCGGGCTATGAAAATATTTTGCGAGAAGTCGCCGCGTTGTCTTCAAAGGGAGCAAAGGGGATAAAGGGGACGGTTATACAATATGACAATTTCACGCTTGGCCTCGTGACGAGAGCCTGGAGCCACACTAATTTGCCACTCTTCGGTCTCAATATTATTTGCCACTCCGGGAAACTCCGTTGACCTGGTAAGTTCATTTAAATTTGACTAAGCTCGGAATTCGATTTAGTTTGAGGTGAAGCCACCGTCATGTACAAAATGAAGAGTAATCCATAAATCAATAGTATAAATCTGTGGCAATTAGGCAAAACTACATAAGTCGTTTTTTGACCAAAATGAGTTATAATGACCATTAACAGCGTTTTTTCTACTCTTTCATTGGGAAAAACTACATAACTCGAAGCACAATATAAAAGAAGTTATAGCACCTATTTTCTCACTAGTTATATATTGTTCAGATGAGCAAAACTACATATGTGTAACGTATGTACTTTTTCTTAACTATTGATAGGTGGTCATAGTAGCATAAGTTAATTATCTTTTTATTAATACATATTATTTTAAAATTACACATATAGTTTAAGAGAGCACACATCTCTTATTACATGTGCCAATTTTAGTCATACATTTCAAAATGCTCCCCTGAGAAAATGGTATTTCTGACTTATGTAGTTTTGCCTAATTGCCACAGAATTAAAACAACAAAAAGGAAACAATAATTTAAAGAACAATTATAATAAGGTCGTATCTAAGGCTTTCAAACAACTTGGAATGATTCTGCGCATAGGTAAACCTTTTACCAGAGGCAAAACTTTCAAAGTACTCTACAATGCATAAATTCGTAGCGTTCTAGAATTCTGAAGCGAAGTTTGGAATCCCCAATATGCTGTTCATATAGATAGGATTGAGAGGGTGCAAAAGAGATTTTTAAAATCATTGGACTTTCGGACAGGTAACATGTCTACGGATTATGCAGAGAGAGCGACAAAACACAAAGTACACTTTTTGTATGCAAGACGTGCCTTCTTGGACAATATCTTCCTATATAAAATTTTAAATAACCATATTAATTCTGCATCCCTTTTGGCCAAAATTCTTTTTAAAATTCCTCGGTCTCCATCTTCTCGTTCAAAAGATACATTCTATATACCCTCTTTTCACACGAACTATGCGAAAAATACCTTATTCAGATGGTCGTGTTTACATTATAATAAAGCTTCGACATATTTTCCGACACGTTGGTTAGTTTTCGGAAAAAAATAGGCGATTTGTTGTTACATTTTAATTTGTTTTTAAGTAAAAATTTTTGTTTTTTGTTTGCATTAGTTTGGTATGGTTGCTTGGTTTATTGTTATAAGTTTATAAGTTATTAGTGTAATTTTGATTGTAATTTTCCGTTTGCTACTATAGGTCTATTTGTATTATGCATTATTTTCACATAAATGTATATGACTGTTTTTACCTAAATAAAAAATAAAAAATAAGAATTAAAAAACACAACTGCCGTTACAAAAAGTGACCTACTGTATTTATAATTATTCAAAATAATTTGCTCGTGGTAAAATGCACGTTTGCTAGAGAACAAAGTTCTTATTTGAAATAATATTAGTTGAAAAAAATCAATTGACGGAAGCTCCGCTGCGTCCCTGTTGACGCGTGTTTTCTTTATCCCCAGTGCTTAAAGACGATTGAATGATTAATAAAAGACTGACTTGAAATTTGGCGTGCAGACATCGTATGGTCATGGAGAGAGTTGACGAACCGCGCCTCTTGAGGCGGTTTTAAAACGAAACCCAATCGGGTTCATACGCTGGCCGAGAGAGGGCGCTCATCGATTTTATTTATGAAATTATTATTCAGTTGAAATCAGTCCTTGGCTACTTGCCGCGAAAGTCTTGGGTTGACACAGCCGTTTTTTTTGAGCAGTCGTTTAATAATGCCAGGCTGAGAAAAGTTTGCTCTGGGAAATGGTATTTATGTGTGCGTATAGAATTCTGCTCTAAACGTGAATTGGAGATCGACCCGCATCAAAATTGCACGCAGCGCCTTCAGAAAAATGAGGAAGGTCCTTTGCAATCGAGGCCTGAAAATCCCACTTCGAATACGTCTTCTCCAGTGCTACATCTGGCCCATACTTCTATACGGATGTGAGGCCTGGACTATTAAGGAAGATTTCAGGAAACATATAGAAGCATTCATTATGTGGGCATACAGACGCATGATGTCGATATATTGGACTCAGAAAATCACAAATGAGGAAGTTGTAAGACTTGTTGGCCAAAAACGCAAGCTATGGCAGACCATCAAAAAGTGCAAAGCTGCATGCTTAGCCACGACAAGTACGAACTCCTGCAACTCATTATTATAGGGAAAGTTGCAGGGAATGGGAGACCTGGCCGTGGACAGAAATCTTGGATGCGGAACATTCGAGAATGGACCGGGATTACGAGTGTCGCCGAATTGTTTTGCCTGGCGAAGGACAAAAAGAAGTATGCAGACCTGACTGCCAACCTTTATTAGTTGGAGAGACACCCTAAGAAGAAGAATAATAGAGTTCTGTATCTTATAACGGATCGGCTATACATAATCTTTGGTTTGAGCCCCATTGTATACGGTTGAATAGTAGTTGTCTTGTCGGGAGCTGCAAGTGAAGGTTACGCGCTGTTCTGACACACTAGAAAATTAATTAGAAAGGGAGAAGCGGCTGAGGCGACGGGATGCTGCGTCTCTCGTTGTAAATAGTGGCCTGCCACTGACTGGCGCGATGGCGTCTGTTAACAAACTCGCTCACTAACTGACTCGACTACATCCCGAGCAGTTTATTATTGTTCAAGTTGTGCAGCGGGCAAACCGACACTTCGCGGAACGCCTGACCTGCACCGCACTGCAAATAACTCTCTGTTTCTCTTATTTCTTTTTTGTGGAGGCATCTTTGTTGATATTATTTTCCATCTCCTTTCTTTTTCTTTTATTTCTTCGCGTGTCTTCTACTTTTTACACGACTGTCCAAGTGTAAGGAGTGTAATGTTACCTAAATGGGACCTAAAATTTATAACTGTATTGATGAAAAGATTAAAAACATAAAGATAATAAGTACGTTTAAACAGAAAATCAATTCCTGGATATTAGAGTTGGGCCCATCAAAATTAAACGACGAATTACTGATCATTGCTGTTTGAAAGGTTATGTATGTATTTTTATGTATGTTTGTATATATATATATATATATATATATATATATATATATATATATATATATATATATATATATATATATATATATATATATATATATATATATATATATATATATATATATATATATATATATATATATATATATATATATATATATATATATATATATATATATATATATATATATATTTATGTATGTTTGTATATATTTATCTTATATATATATTTATAGATATTAAAGCTAGTAAATATTTTGTTTAGTTATATGTAGTTACCTGATATGACGTGCTTATCATTGTCATTATATGTATTGTAATTAGCTCATCTAGATACAGGCCTTAGTTGACCTAGTTAGATGAGTTTTAGGCAGGTGCCAAACACGATGTGACGGTTTCTCTGAACTGTTTATGTTTGATTCTTGAACTTGTTTGGTATAATTAGTCGTAACCATTGTAATAAGTACTTATAAATAAAAAAAAATGTGTTCAGGGTTCATCTATGTAATATGTTCTCCGTTTCTTTATTTCACCATAACTTCTAAACGTTTGAACCGATTTAGAAGTATGCGATATTTTTAGAATCGTCATGTCAGCTGAGTGTCAAAGGGTACCTTAACTGTCCAATTATCAAGTAATTATATGTCTAAATGTCAAAATCTTCAAATGTCAATAAATTACCATAAATATTTCTTGTAGTGTTGGGACACTATTTTCCGTTGGAACAAAATTAACGGAATTGAATTTCAATGTTATCGATCGAATGCAATAACAAGACACACACTAACAGATATGTTACACGCACACATACATATAACACGTCATAATAGGATTGGTTGTAAGAGATTGTCATATGACAATAAGCTCGCCCAGTGTGAAATTTCATGGTAAAGAGTAGAAACAAACAAACAAACAAATGAAAGGTCTGATTAAGTAAATTCCAAAACTATATATCTATCTATATGGATAAATACATACACTGCAAATATTTCATAAAAAACCATAATAAAAAATATTTTTAATATAGTACTTCACTTTTTGTAACGACAGTCGCGTTTTTTATTTAATATAATTACTTTTCGGAGATTGTATATCATCAAAGCTATATTCAACCTATAATATCGATGGCTTAGAACGCAAATGTGTCAAGTGCAAATTTCTAAATTTTACAGGAGAGCTTTTTGAAAGTTTAGGTATAATAATCTCGAAACAAATGAAGAAATAATTTCAGTTAATATATTTAACCTATAGTTGGGATGGGCAGCCTTCGGGAAGCTGAGCTTCGTGCTGAAGTCCAGAATTCCCCAATCGCTCAAGACAAAGGTGTATAATCAGTGTGTGTTACCGGCTATGACGTATGCTTGTGAGACATGGACACTGACTGCTGGGATGATCTACAAGCTTAACCCGTTGAGTATGATACGACCAAATCTGGTTGTGAAACAATTATCCGTTGAGTATGATACGACCAGATCTGGTTCCGCGTTTTTTTCACTTCTTTGACGTTCTCATATTTATTCATAATTATCTGACGTTCTCATATTTATTCACAATTATCTAATTGTTTTACAAAATGATATTTCAATATTCTATATTCGAAATTTCAATGCAATCATTGTGCAGTTGTTCTTTTTATGATTGGTGTAGTAGTTTCGTAGTTATAGTACTTTAAGGTGGTGCAGCGTAACATGGAGCGAGTCATGCTTGGCATATCGTTGCGCGATCGAGTCCGAAACGAGCTCATCTGACAGCGCACGAAGGTGGTCGACGTGGGTCAAAGAGTGGCCAAGCTGAAGTGGGCTTGGGCCGGCCATGTGGCCCGACAACACAACGAACGGTGGAGCAAGCGCGTTTTGGAGTGGAGACCCCGTTTAGGCAGAAGAAGTGTGGGCAGACCACCGGCCCGATGGTCAGATGACATCAAGGAGATAGCTGGACCAGTCTGGATGAGGGAAACGGACAACCGATCCGGGTGGAGAGTGATTGGAGAGGCGTATGCCCAACGGTGGGCGAATACGCGCTGATGATGAAGAAGAAGAATAGTATATGTATTTGGCTTACACTACATATATTATAATAATTATATTTATTTATTAGTATTTTATGTATTAATAAAAAAAACAGACAAGAGGTGGTACTTACCACATTTTTATATGGTAATATAATAATGTATGTAGTTACCACATTTTCATTTTTATTATATTATTTATATTTTATTTTGTTCTGATCTTTCTACTTTTAGAATTTGTTCATTACTTTAGAAAAGAGTAAATAAAACGATTAAGCATGTATAGGGTTAAGCATGCTTTGGAGAATATTGTATCAACTGATAATAACACATATGCATTTTATGATGATTTAATTTTGATTAGATATCAATATGGTAAATAATTATGCAACATTACCATTTCAAAAAACTTTGTTTGATGCACTTACCACAGTTTTTACGAAGAAGTATTCGAAGCCTTGGTTGTTAGATGCTTACCACATTAGCACAGAATGTGGAGATCAATATATTGGATGTCATGTAGTACTTAACTCATTTTCGTAAAAAAAAGTCACTTAACACATTTGCGTTCTAAGCCATCGATATTAGGAGTTTTATTCGAAAGGATTTTATCTCACAACTTCTTAGCTTCTTTATGTTCGACTGTAGCGGAACAAAAATATGGCCTAAAATGGTAATTTTATTAAACCATTCCTGCCTGATGATTTATTCTACATTTTTTTATAATAAGAAGGCGTTACTTCATCAGCTCTTATTCTCTAATTATGAAGAATACATTATCCAAAAATAAAACATTCGGCTGTGCAAAGAGGTATGTGACAATTACTGTATTTAGCAGCCGCGCCGTCTC